>JAECUM010093104.1:0-205000 GCA_016617855.1 Megalonaias nervosa
ATATATGTTTGCAGTATGATGGGGGGTCACGTGACCCCCCTTGACCCATGCTGCGGGCGCCCATGCAAACATTAGCAGTCATCATGGTGAGGAGGGGGGGGGGTATTATTTACATATATTTTACTTATAGCCTATTCCATTCCAGGATAGAATTAAAGATCTAAATGAATTAAAATTCGTTTGCTCTCTAAAATAGTTTGGTAGCTCAATCCACAGAGTGTCAGCTGCATTATCTAAACGATTTTTGTTAGGCCAAATGTCGAGGTTTTAATTCTTGGACAACTAATGTATTTTAATATCTAAAAACTTGCATTTATTGTGTTTAAAATATATTATATTCCAAACATTTGGAAGTGCTCTTATACAGTATTTTGAAAGTCTCTGAAGTTGTAACCTGAAGACTGCGCATCTTCAGAACTGTCATTTGGGCCATAAGTAAAAGTTTATATCTTTATGAGACGTGACGAAAGGACGGAAGATACGCTGAATTTTTTTAAAATATCTTTTTGTTTAATTGACCTATCACATTGCTGTGACTTACAATTAATAATGCAGCTTCGTTTCTTGAAATTAAAATATAATCTGTTCAGACATTGTTCTGAGCGTGTATCTTGCTACAGACTTGTTTGATTTATATCGGCGTCTGTGATGACGTTGAGCGAAACTGTTGTGACAGTTATGATGTTAGATCGGAATTTCTGTGTAGTAACAAGCAGTTTTGAAATGCCTGAAGGAGTTCTAATATTGGAGGTACATAAAAACAGATTTCAAATTACGAAATGGCTAGCTTTCCTACATCAAAACCGCGTCTTTAAGCATAAACTGTTTAAATCTACTTTTTGAAAAAGCCCGATTTCAAAATGTTACGCTTGAAGACGCGTTCTCTCTCTCTCTCTCTCTCTCTCTCTCACACATACACACACACACACACACACACACACACACAGAGGGGTTGAAAAAATCATATGCCAAAACAGGCAGGTACTAATAAGTTTTATTTCCCCAGAGTAAACACTCACTCAACCTAGCTATTATAAAATACAAAAGTTGATAGTGTCAAAGTTGTTTTTCCGGAATTTATTTTATGACTCTTATGATTCCTGTTGCTTGTAATTAGTTATTGAGACCAGTCTGCTCACCATCTGCCAAGCATTTTGTTTTTGAATGGAAGAGTGTGAGTTAAGTGCTCGTAGGAGTATGATCAAATGGGAAAACTTAGTTGAACGTGTGTGAATTTTAAAAAGTCGGCAATATTCTTGACAGAACGTTAAGTGCGAAACACTGGTCAGCCTTGAATTATCACTTGCTTGATTGGTTGTAAATTTTGTTCGACTGCCTGAAAGTTTCACATGCATATGATTTTTTTAAAAAAATCCTGAATGATGTGTATAAGTTAAAAAAAAGAAACATTTGGAATTGTTATAGGCCTAGCTGAAACATTTGCATGACAAATAACTATCCCACTGTACTTTTTTAATTGGTCAATCAAATGTATGACAGCATGGGTTGGCAGGAAACATGAAGTTTAGTATATATATATATATATATATATATATATATATATATATATATATATATATATATATTCTTTTGTTCATTTTTAGACATTAGCATTTAACAAAATTAAATACAAATGCCGTAAAGTAAAAAACATGTAGTTTCCATAAACTTGTCATTACCTAGTCCGAGTTTCCTCTGACCCTTGCCACCCCATTTTTGATGTTTGGACATTTATGTTCGGGTGTAAGGTCAGAGTCCATTCCCTATCGAAAAGTTGGAATTCGCCAACACCATTTGGTGTCGGCATAGGGTAGCCGCTTACTAGCCGACCTAGCAAACTTGAACGACCTTTTATCGCGATATACCTGCATGAAATCGATAGGAATATGATTTATTTTTTCAGAAATAGCGAATGTAGCATTCGTTATATCCTTAATCCGCTGAGAGACGAGATGCAACTATAGCGTTGATTAAATTTGACCTGGAACTCGCCATTTGCAATCCCAGTCACATGACTACACAAATCTCGCAACCTGCATGTCTATGACATCAGAGGTCCAATAGTCACGTGATATACGATGAACCATTTCGAAAGTTGTTGTACATAGAATTCGAAAATATTAATTAAAAGTCATGTAATACTTGTAACAAATATAATGCACACTTAATTCTCAACATATTTATTCTAAGAACAACGGCTAGAAACCTGTCGGTATCGCAGCAAGGTGGAGAAAACCAGATTCGTCAAGTACGGAGCACATGCCAGTGATGTATTTTATTGGTATCACGTGACTACCGCGTTGACCTGTGCTCTCCCCTTGTTGAATCTGTTTTTTTTCCTAAGTTTCTGTAACATTTACAGATTTCTGGTCGTTGTTTCCAGAATGAATATTTTTAGAAGGTTATGTTCTTTTATTTTTCTATAAATATTACGTGACTTTCATTTATATGTTTGATTTGTTTTCCTACAGCAACATTAGAAATGGTTAATTGTTGATATCACATGACTATTTGGACTCTGAAGTCATTGACATGTAGGTCGCAAGATTTGTGTAGTCATGTGACTGGGAATGCAAGTGGCGAGTTTCAGGTCAAATTTCATCAACGCTATTGTTTCGGCTAGTCTGTCAGCGGATTAAAGATATAATGAATACTATACTTGCAATATCTTAGAAAATAAATCATATTCCTATCGATTTCATGCAGGTGTATCACGATGAAAGGTCATTAAAGTTTGCTAGGCCAGCTAGTAAGTGGTTACCCTATGCCGACACCAAATGGTATCGGCGAATTCCAACTTTTCGATAGGAATGGACTCTACATTCCAACATGAATGTCCAAATATCAAAAATGGTGTGGCAAGGGTCAGAGGAAACTCAGACTAGTTATTACCATACATTTGACTGGCATTTTCTTTATACTCCCCCCCCCTTCGTGCATGCTGTTGAGTTCCTATATTTTTTTTTTTATTTAAGGATTCATGTATTTTTCTTATTTCAAACAAAAATCCATAAAAATTTTCTCCATTTTTCAGTTATTAAAATGGCTAACTTATTTTAATTGTATTCTTGTAACTAATTATTTTGATTCAAATGTGGATATTGTTCATCTCCATCAGTGTATTCCCCAGGGATACAAAACTGGGAGTCAAAATTCCCCTTTGTGTCAGAACTGGGGATCAGACTGAGTAAAAAAAGTGAACTTTGGTATCAAAACTGGGGGTCAAATAAAAAAAAAATGGGGGTCTCTGAGGCATAAATGAGGGTAAAAGGAAACACTGTCCATAAATTATATAATTTCTTGTATATACTAGTAGTGTTTATTTTGTATGGTATGGTTATGCTTTTTATTCTTTTTTATCATTTTTTATCAACAATCACTTGAATACATTTATCTTGAATTCATTTGAGCATATGATTTTTGCACTTTGTATATTCATAAAATTGTTTGCTTCATTTTGCTGACCATGTACTGCTTACTTAACCTGACTTAATATTTGATAAACAAAATTGCTGTTTAAGGAAATGTTAAAACTAGAACATGAGAAGGAAGAGCTTTTGCAAAGCATCTGCTTAAGAAGCTTGTACTTGCAAAGAACATCATAGGAAGTTTAGGATTTCTTAATCCCATGTAGAGAAATGAATGGCATAGATAACTTAAACTTTTCCTGTTTGATAATGGCCAGTTATGCATTGTTTAAATATATTTTGCATCAAATGATATGTGTTTCCAAATTCAAAAGTTGTTTTTGCCATGACAGTGAAATACTGTTGGTTAAGATTTTAAAAGTAAAGTTTCTTTTGCATCATTCAAAGTTACATGAAAGGCATCATAATATTTTATTTACTGTATTTTGCAAGTCTGTTTGCCTGTTTGATTTATACTGACATTAAATTCAGGATATACTAAACAATAATGGATATGAGGGGAGGATGAATTCATTCTTTAGGAACAATGAAACGATGATATGGTATGGCTTTTGAAGGGAGGAGAATTCAGTATTTAGGAACAGTTATGTGGGATGGCTATGAGGGGAGGAGGAATTCAGTGCATTGGAACAAGGAAAGGAGGATGCAGAATGCCTGTGAGGGGAGGAGAAATTGAGTGCGTAAGAACAAGGAAAGAAGGATGTGGGATGGCTTTGAGGGAGGAGGAATTCACTGCACAGGTGTAATAAAGGAGAATACAAGATGGCCATGAGGGGAGGAGGAATTCAGTC
Source organism: Megalonaias nervosa (assembly GCA_016617855.1). Taxonomy (NCBI): domain Eukaryota; kingdom Metazoa; phylum Mollusca; class Bivalvia; order Unionida; family Unionidae; genus Megalonaias; species Megalonaias nervosa. Next base: position 4,220 of record JAECUM010093104.1, read on the forward strand.
ATATGAATACTAAAAGTAGGATATGGGATGGCCATGAGGGGAGGAGAAATTCAGTTGTTATGTGACAAGGACTCGTACTCAGTAACAAAGAAAAGAGTGAAAGCCAACAAGCTTTGTATATTTTAACAAAATAATTTATTTCCCTAGAAAACAATGTAAAAATTGGTAAATAGGACTTACGGTTTGTGAATATAATCCACAATTTAATCCTAAGAATGAAAAACACAAGTCCTATCACTAAATAGTTCTATTAGAATCCAGGTTTGAATCTCGACGACATACAAATATGGAAGGCGATGACATCAGATGTGGTCCAATGTACGAATATCAACAATTCCTCAATTGATCACAGTTTTTGTTTCCGAATAATTCCAGAATAAATTTCCATGAATATCTTTCAGAATTTTTTATAAGAAAGTCAACTTGTTGAATTTCCAGGAGAATAAATTATTGAATCCAAAAAACAGATGAAAAACAAACAATCTGGCAACAAATAAAAAGAAACACCTTGTTCCTTCAAGATAATAAAATGACTCTGCCAGAAGAATATTAAGAATGCGTATTTAAACCCTACAAACATCATTTCAAGTCTCGCGAGATGGGTCATGTGGTCTCTTACTACAAGAAATCCATCACGTACGCCAGTGTAACCCCACTTAAAAACCAATAATTAAAAAAAGCATTGTTTACACATAGTGATCACGCAAGGAAAGTATGGCCCGATACTGACCAATCATTTTAACTGCCTGTTTACGACTTCCCAACCTAAGACGAACTAGGTTAACTATAAATAATTCTCATGTAACACTTTTACGTCTTAAATAAACAACATTTGCTAAAAGAAAATATCAAATTACTGAAAAAGAATTTTGAATCCTTTCAATAATCATTGCAATAAAATGTAATGAAACAAAAATAAAATAAAAAAGAATTTTAAAATTAACACACAAGCAATTTAATTACATATACGTAACACTTCCCCCCATAAAGAAAAAAAAAAGATTTATATAATAAAGCTTTCTTTTTTACCATATGTAAATTATACATGAGGTAACAAAATTACATGAAAATTTTTATAAATTATATAAAGTGTATATGAAATAGTATTTCTATACATGGGAAAGTGCATCTGCAATCAAACTGTCTTTTCCTTTGATGTGCCTGATGTTCAGATTATACTCTTGCAAAAACAAACTCCACCTTAATAATCTTTGATTTTTATTTTTCATCTTGTCAGTGAAAGTAAGGGGGTTGTGATCACTAAACACAACAACCGGAGAAGGAGCCGAGCTAATGTAAACCTCAAAATGTTGTAATGCCAAAATTAAAGCCAAACATTCCTTCTCGATTGTTGAGTAATTTCTTTGGTGCTTATTTAATTTCTTAGAGAAATAGCACACTGGGTGATCAATACCATTGCTGTCTTCTTGAATCAATACTGCTCCAACCCAAACATCACTTGCATCCACAGACAATTTAAAAGACTGATTGAAATTTGGAGCTGTTAGAACCGGCACACTTTTGAGTATGGCTTTTAACCTGTCGAAAGCTTCCTGACATTTTTCGGTCCAGAGAAACTTGTTTCTCTTGCATAACAAATTTGCCAGAGGTTCAGCAATATTGGAAAAATTGGAACAAAACTTTCAATAGTATCCAGCCATACCCAAAAATCGCATTAATTACTTTTTACTGACAGGCACAGGAAAATCAGAGATAGCCTTGACCTTAGCATCTATAGGTTTAACTTGACCATGTCCCACAATATGTCCTAGGAAAGTTACACAAGCACGGCAGAACTCACTTTTAGATAAATTGATTGTCAAATTAGCATCAGTGAGTCTTTCAAAGAATTTCCAAATTGTGGCTAGATGTCCTTTCCAGGTGTTGTTGCAGATGATGACATCATCAATATAAGCATCACAATTATCTAGACTGGAAGTAATCATATTCATCAAGTGTTGAAACATACTTGGGGAACCCTTCATCCCAAATGGCCTTATTTTATATTGATAGAGTCCATCTGGAGTCACAAACGCCGAAATTTCTTTCGCTCTTTCCGTGAGTGGAATTTGCCAAAATCCTTTCAGAAGGTCAAATTTGGTGACGTACTTGGCATTTCCAATTTTATCAATGCAATCATTGATCCTTGGTAACGGAAATGAATCTGTTTTTGTCACGCTGTTCACCTTCCTATAATCAGTGCACATACGGAAAGTTTTATCCGGTTTTGGAAGAAGTATGCATGGTGAACTCCAATCACTTTTACTGGGCTCTATGAAATCGTTCTCCAGCAAATACTGAATTTCTTTTTTCAAGTATTCCTGTTTGAGAGGGTTCATCCTGTATGGGTGTTGTTTCACAGGTTTTGAATCTATAATTTCAACGTCATGAAAAATTTTGTTTGTCCTCGTAGGAATATCCGGAAACAAATGCTCATATTTGAATAATAACTGTTTAAGTTCATTTCTTTCTTCTTGTTGCAAATGTAAAAGTTTCTGGTCTAGATCTTTCATAATTTCCGAATTTTGAAGATTTGTTGTTCCAAGATCAACGGTGTCCAATTGAATTTCTTCAGTTAAATCCTCAGTTCATGGGACAGGTACAACTAAATTAATTGTATGATTTACTGGGCTATCTCTTTCAATATACTAGTACTCCATTAATTTATTTAGACCAGAGTACTATAATTATAATTTAACTCATTCATTTTCTTCTTTACTTTGTAAGGGCCGTAAAATCTAAATTGAAGAAAATTTTGAAGAATGTGCAAGAGAGAATGAACTCTATTACAAGACTCAGATATTCTCTCAAGTAAAGTTTTGTGAAACCATAGTTTCACTTTTGACTTGAATTGCGGAGTGCCAAATTCAAGCATAACATGCTGGAAAAGTCCAGACTGAAATTTGACCTTTGACCTGATTGAACAGATTGGGGAAGGCCAAATTGAGTAAAAAACTTTATTAAAGCTTTTACTATAGTTTTGGTTTTAATATTCCTCAAAGGAATTGCCTCTGGGAATCTTGTTGACGCACACATAATGGTCAACAAATATTGGTTACCTGACTTGGTCTTAGGTAAGGGACCAACACAATCTACCATAATTCTGCTAAATGGTTCGTCAAATGCAGGAATAGGTTGCAGATGAGCCTTAGGCATCTTCTGATTGGGTTTTCCTACCATTTGACAAGTATGACAAGATCTACAGTATTTACAAACATCACTTTTGATTTTTGACCAATAAAAGTGAGTCAAGATCTTGTGATAAGTCTTATTAATCCCTAAATGACCAGCCAGAGGAGTTTCATGGGCCAAACTAAGTATTTCCTGTCTGTAAGATTTTGGAACTACAATCTGATAGTTCACTGACCACTCATCATTAGCAGGTACCTCGGGAGGTCTCCATTTTCTCATAAGAATTCCATTTTTAATGAAATAACAGACAGGTACTTCAGTTGCTTCAGTTTCACTAATGGCCCTCTGAAACAAACAGGAGATCTCAGGATCTTTTCCTGTTCGATGACAAGTGATTGTCATTTATCACCCTGATTAGATAAAAGAGAATGAGTATTTAAAAGAGGATCACTGTGATCAATACCACCTGACTGATCCAAATTAGAAGTGAAAGTGACCTCATCAAAAGCCTGACCAATACATGTGTCAGCTAAAGGAATATTTTCCTTATCTAAATCATTCTCAAGAGCTTTCTTTGACATAGCTCTGGTAACTGCACAAGCTGGGTATAACTCAGGGTATTCTTTTTCAATTGGATCAAGTTTCTGATCCAAAGAAGGCTTGTCAGTTACAAGTGGATTAACCACAACCTTGTCTCCAGCTAGGTCGTTGCCTAGCAACAAATGAATGCCCTCAACGGGTAAGTTAGACATTATACCAACTGTCACAGGTCCTGAAACTAAGTGTGATGACAAATTTACAGAATGGAGAGGGACATTAACAAAGCTGCACTCTACTCCCTGAATGAGAACACTCTCATTAGAACAGGACTTTTCAGAGGAAGGCAAAATACCTGACACTAAAAGACTCTGAGAAGCTCCTGTATCCCTTAAAATTTTAATAGGGATAGGATTGGCCAAATCACCCAAGAGTGATATAGAACCCTTCGACATGAATGGTTCATAATTCTCCATAATAAAATCAGACGGGGGTTTTTGAGACCCAACAAATGTATTGCTTTCAATACATGACCGTGACCTTGACCTCTTAGAAATAAGAGCATTTGGGATAGGTCTATCTTGATTCTGATGCCTATATTTCAATTTAAAGCAATCAGAAATGACGTGTCCTTTTTTCTTGCAATAGGTACATGTAGGCAGAGACAAGGATTTTGAATCAAGTTTATCAGAAGCTTGATTTTTAGAAGTTGTGTCAGATTGAATTTTAGGAGGAGTCGTATTAGGCTGAAATACCTTTCTACCAGTAGACTGCTGAGTGAATGATTTGCCTTCAACAGGAACTTTATGAGTTAAGGAGTACTCATCGGCAGCAAGAGCAGCATTTTCCAAGGTTTCAATCTTATGCTCTTCAAGATGATTCTTAATATCATTAGGAACAGTTTTTGAACTCTTCAAGTAACACAAGTTGTTCAAGACTTTCATAATCATGTTCAACTTTCTTGGCTAAGCACCATCTCTTAAATAACTGTTCTTTTTCTCTAGCAAATTCGACATAAGTCTGTCCAGCTTCCTTTTTATAGTTCTTGAATTTTAGCTTCCTTTTTATAGTTCCTGAATTTTTGCCGATAATCCTCAGGGACTAACGCGTAACCCCTTAAGATGCACTCCTTAACCAAATCATAATCCGAACTCTGTTGTACTGACAGGGATGCATAGATATTTCAGGCTTTGCCGAAAAGTACACATTGCAATAATTGAGTCCAATGCTCCCTTGGCCATTTCAAATTTTTAGCAACTTTTTCAAAATAGATAAAATATTTGTCTACTTCCTTTTCACTAAAAGGGGGAACTAACCTGATATTTTTTGTAATGTCAAAACTTGAATCTGTATGTGAAGTGGAATCGTGCTTGCCACTTGCCAGCTCAAATTCTTTCATTCTAAGTTGAAATTCCCTTTCATCCTTCTCTCTTTGTAATTGTAACTGTTTATCTTTCTCCCTCTCCTGTCTCTCTCTCTCCTCTTTCTCAAATTGTAATTGTCTCTCTTTCTCCCTCTCCTGTCTTTCTCTCTCCTCTTTCTCAAATTGTAATTGTCTCTCTTTCTCCTCTTTCTCAAATTGCAACTGCAGTTGCTTCTCTTCTAATTGCACTTGCAATTGTTCTTTCTCTTTGTGAAGCTCGAGCTTCCTTAACTCTACTTCCATTTTGAATTTCATTTTTAATTCTACTACTTTAATGTCAGTGTCTGTCATAGACTTACTGACTGATGCCAAAACACTTTTATCAAAAATATTTTTCCCCACCGAATATTGGATCAAAATATTTTTAATTTCTTTTTTCGTTAAGGAAGATTTTGCTTCAGAAAGATCATACTTTCTGGCAAGTTCAAGCAACTCATCTTTTTTCAGACTATCCAACTGCTTCTGAGTTGGATTAGAAAGAAAAGTTTCCACTTTTGATGACATTGTGAATAAAAGCCTGTTGTTTTCACTTAAGATTTCAAATAAAAATGTAAAATAATACTTGGGATTTAAAGATTAGGGGAATTTAAATTTCAAAAACAATTTTCTGAAATATTTAACCAAAATTCATATATCCCAAGGACGAGCAACCCAATTTTCTTTGTTACATGACAAGGACTCATACTCAGTAACAAAGAAAAGAGTGAAAGCCAACAAGCTTTGTATATTTTAACAAAATAATTTATTTCCCTAGAAAACAATGTAAAAATTGGTAAATAGGACTTATGGTTTGTGAATATAATCCAAAATTTAATCCTAAGAATGGAAAACACAAGTCCTATCACTAAATAGTTCTATTAGAATCCAGGTTCGAATCTCGACGACATACAAATATGGAAGGCGATGACATCAGATGTGGTCCAATGTACGAATATCAACAATTCCTCAATTGAATCACAGTTTTTGTTTCCGAATAATTCCAGAATAAATTTCCATGAATATCTCTCCGAATTTTTTATGAGAAAGTCAACTTGTTGAATTTCCAGGAGAATAAATTATTGAATCCAAAAAACAGATGAAAAACAAACAATCTGGCAACAAATAAAAAGAAACACCTTGTTCCTTCAAGATGTTAAAATGACTCTGCCAGAATAATATTAAGAATGTGTATTTAAATCCTAAAAACATTTCAAGTCTCGCGAGATGGGTCATGTGGTCTCTTACTACAAGAAATCCATCACGTACGCCAGTGTAACCCCACTTAAAAACCAATAATAAAAAAGCGTTGTTTACACATAGTGATCACGCAAGGAAAGTATGGCCCCGATACTGACCAATCATTTTAACTGCCTGTTTACAACTTCCCAACCTAAGACGAACTAGGTTAACTATAAATAATTCTCATGTAGCACTTTTACGTCTTAAATAAACAACATTTGCTAAAAGAAAATATCGAAGTACTGAAAAAGAATTTTGAATCCTTTCAATAATCATTACAATAAAATGTAATGAAACAAAAATAAAAAAAATTTTTAAAACTAACACACAAGCAATTTAATTACATATACGTAACACAGTGCATAAGAATAATAAAAGCAGGATACATGATGGTCATGAGGGGAGGAGGATTTCAGTGTGTAGGAATAATGAAAAAAGAGGATATAAGATGGCAAGGAGGGGAGGAGGAATTTAGTGCATGAGAATGATAAAAGAGAATACAAGATGGTAATAAGGGAAGGATTAAGCTGTATATTCTCCTAGTACACACATAATGTAATTTTTGTTGGTGAATATTTTTGGTAGTGTTGTTCTTTGTGAAGTTTTCAGAATACTTTACTGTTTGTGTTTGAATTTTGAACATTACTCATTATTCAGTCTTTCCAGTGCCCTAGCATTTCCTACTTTTTTTGTTAGATTCTGTATTTATTCATTCTTTATCCAGCAAGGACCCTTCTATCCCTACCTTCTTCAATTTTGTATGTTGAAAATCTATTACACACTGCATAGCAAATTCAGATATGGTCTTTGTAATATGGAGCCGTGTGTTTAAGGAGGAGTCGACCAGGACTGAAAAAAAGTTGGAACGTTAGTAAGAGCATGCTATATTTACTCGAGAAAAATCTGATATTTTTCTTTCATTTTTAAAACAAATTTCTACATTCCTATATTTCTTTCCTACAAACAGACTTGACAGACTGTACACATATTGATTGAATTACTAATGAGTTTTGCCATCTATAACACATTTGTTGTTTGACTGGAGGTTTGTTAATTTCTTTCACCCACCCCACCTAACACAAATACATATCTATTGAGAAAACTTTCAACCATTTTCACAATAACATGGATTGGTATATAATACAGTTGTCTGTTTTTACTAGCTTTGTTTTATTTACAATATAATTAGGAATTTCTAACCTTGATGTATTTGGGGAGCATTCACATATCAAGTGTGGTCACAAGGGGAAATTGTTTGGAATATCTTTTGTAGTAATTATTTAATTTTGAAATAATTGAAATGAATATTTTACACTTTACAGATCTGTAAACTTGGAGCACTCAGAGTCAGCATGGAAAAGACGTGCAGCAAGAATCAAAGACAAGGACTAATGTTGCCATTGAATATAGGTTCTTATTCACTGTACATGGATAGGAGGGATGTTGTAGCTGTGTAAAACAGCTGATTTCTTGGTAAAGGTAGTGTAGCATAACTGTGTGAAAAAATTTATAACAAGTCAATTAGTTGTACAAAAATGAACCATTCTCCATGTTAGATCTTGGAAACTAATTACCAGGCACAACTAAAGTTTAGCTGTAAATGATTTAATTCAAAGAAAACAAATTTAAAATCATGATTTCCTTATTGTAGAAGATGAGATCATGAAGAGAAGGTGGGGTTGGATAGGACACACCCTACGTAAGCCGCCAACCAGCATTACCAGATGGGCATTGAGGTGGAACCCTCAAGGCAAGCGGAGAAGGGTTCGACCAAGAAACACCTGACGACATGACCTTGAGGCAGACATCACTAAGCTGGGTCACAACTGGAGTCAGCTCGAGAGAATGGCACAGGACAGAAGTGTCTGGCGATCTTTTGTGGACGGCCTATACCCCGGCAGGAGTGATGGGCATAACTAACTAACAGACACTCTCATCTTGGACACTAGTTGACAAGAACATCATGTGCAATTTTAAATCAGTCTCAGTTTTAGGAGTTTAGGAATATTAAGGACATAGTGATGTGCAGTTGCCTGGTGTTGACTTGTCCACTCCTAAACAAATGTCATCTCTACACACACACACACACACACACACACACACACACACACACACACACACACACAAACACACACAGAGTTTGCAATATTAAAATTACAAATAAAATGGAAAAAGTTAAACCCCAATGAAAAAATGTTAGAATCTGGAAAAGTAACACTTTTTTTTATGCCAGACTTTTCACATAAATAAACTGCTTTTATCCAATTAATTTGTTTGGTTTGTATTCATATGGTATTCAGGCTGTTAGATAGTTATACCCATTATAAATGTAATACTACAGTCATATTGCTGTGGCATTACAACTGTTAGATAGTTATGTCCTTTTTGTATGTAATACTATAGTAGAACCTGGTTTGAAAGGTAACCCCCTTCTGCAACCCCTAAAAATGTAAAAGACACTTACAGTACATGTACTGTGAAATAAATCCCATATAATCCTAAATGTTCTATCACAAGTCCAAAAAGTACAGAATGTTCCAAATGAATTCCAGTAATCTTGAATGTCCTGATGCACCAAGAGTCTTGATTGCCTCGATGTGCCACAATGATTTAATCCAGAATGTCTTTGAATAAGTTCTCATTGATCCCAAAATAGTGTTTTAGTCTAAAAAGGCAATGAGCACTTTGTATTTCCTGTAAATAATTTAAATAATTCTTTTCAAATTATATCTGAACGCAACTATAATTGATTCCACAGACTGCTCATAAAACAGGAATTAATAATTTGCTTATCAAACCTCTCTCTCTTTTCTTTTTCTCTCTCTCTCTCTCTTTCTATACATGTATATATGTGTGTGTGTGTGTGTGTGTGTGTGTGTGTAGACACGCACACCTCACTTGACCTGCAATACAATAGATTTTCTAAAAACTTAATGAAAAATTTCACCAAATTGCAAATTGTCAAGAAGTTCATTTCCAGAACATTCTAAGCTCATAAATAAAGCTAGGCCTTGCACTCAAAGTAGTTAACCCTTTACCTCATAGCATTTTCTGCTATGTAGGCTGTCACCACACATGTACAAAAGTTACTTAGTGCAGTGTGCTATAAATAGAACAACTGTTACCTATAGAGTTCCATACCAAGAGGACAGACTGGAAAATATGAGACAGTGTAGTATAAGCTTATTTCAGCCTAAATTTTAATAGTTTTCCTCGTCTTGCACATATTTGTCATGTGTAGAAAAGTTTTGGAGGAAAAGTTGATCTTTATTGCAGTATAATTATTATTTTAAAAATTTGTAATATGCTTTCAAAACACCAGATAGTTAGCTGAGAAGAGCTGTTTATAACTTTATTTTCTTTACATTGAATTTTCTTTGCCCTTTAAACTGCATTTGTTCTGTTACTTTATATTAGTAACTAATGTATAATATGTGCTTTTATATATATATATATATATATATATATATATATATATATATATATATATATATATATATATATATATATAAACACAATATGATATATTAATACTAAAGTTTATCATATTTCTGGAACTTGAGTACCGAAAATAGCAATGCACAACTTAAGTATGAAATGGAAGGCATCTGGTGTTGACAATTCACAAAAAATAAGGATCAGCATATGATCTGATAACAGAGCTTTAACTTGTATATTATATTTTATAATTATTTTATATTATTTTATTTATTAAGACATTGATGCCAATATAGGCTCTAATTTCCTCAGGAGTGGTTTCCACCTACCGCGTGTCATCTGCGCTCAGTTGCCCCATTTTCCAATGTGCATAGTTATTGGTGTGATTTGAAACATCTGCAATCATTTCAGGTGTGAACAATAGGCTGAAAAAATCAAATGCTGAAGCTATATTAACATCAGTTACCTGCGGCATTATTGGCCCTGATGCGCGCATGAATTCGTTTACCATCACGTCATTGAAATTGTGTGACCAACTATGGCCTCCCTTGACCTCTACATTTACTGGCTCGAAATTCTCGTCAATATCACTCGAATCATCCGAATCTGATGAAGTATCAAAATCCATGTTATCTAAATCGATATCAGAGTCAATATCTGCCTCACTGAAGCCTTCAGAGGCGTAAATTTCATCATCCGAACTTTCAAGAAACTGCCGAACGAAATCCGTTGACTCCATTTTTTGAATTAGGGTGAATTCGACCCAGTTACTATTTTTAACTTGCAGATTATGACATTATGTTAAATAGGAACCATGTGATCTAACATCATCAAAATTTCCCACGATGCCTATAGTTTTCAGTAGGGGGTATTCCCCAGAGGTGGTGCTAGATAAACCATTTAAAAATGGCAGATGTTTACGATAGACGTCCAAAAGCGCTTACATGCAGATGGTGTAGATGCGTCAAAAGGTGCTTGTATGCGACTCAGATAGAGTCGTCAAAAGGTGCTTGTATGCGAATGCGGTAGAGGCGTCAAAAGGCGCTTGTATGAGGTAAAGGGTTAATATCTTTAAAAAAAATATAGTAGTCAGTTAGGCAAAATCTCAGCCCTCAATCATGGACAAAGGTCAAGCACGCAGTGTAAATTAAATATGTATAATACTATTTTAGTTGAGGTTGTGGGTTCAAACCCTGGCCAAGTCATACTTATAAAAATGGTACTAGCAGCTGCCTCATTTGGCACTCAACATTGAGAGGTTAGTGTTAGTACTCGGGTCATCCTGGTGTCAAGATAATGTATCTGGGTGGGACATAATGTTATATGTCTGCAGCATGATGCCTCAGTGCTAGACATCACTATAAACTGCCTTACTGCAGACATCATAGGGATATGACTGAAAATATATTAAAGCTACATTAAAAATCCAAACCATAGACACACTGCTTTAGTTGGTTTTGTTTAAAAAGATTTAATGAACTTCAAGTGCCAAGTAATCATGAAATTTAGATTTTTTTAATGCAGGCAGAGAGGGCTTAAAAACGAAATTCACTCAAATGCATACAATTTCAGATCATCTAATTATGAAGGGAAACATGCTTTTTGAACTTGTTTGCAAAGATAAAGCAGTTTATCTGAATCTTTTTCTTTTCTCTTTGCATGCAGATACTACTTACTGTTGATGGCATGAAAATCTTTCAAGTACATTTATCCTACATAAGCAAATGACTTTCTTGAAAGATATCATTTTGTCCATATTTTTTTGTCATATAATCTCGCTTACTGGTAAAAGCTTTGCAAGCTTTACAGGCATAGACAGTTTTATTGAAGATGAGTTAAGGGGGCATAATTAAAAAGGCACAAAAACCAGCATATTTTCTACTATATCCTTTTTTTTGGTCTATTTTCTGGAATTTAATAAGATGCTGTATCGGAATGCATCACAGAAGCAAGATCAATCTGAGTATTCTTCCTGTTCTGCTCTAGCTCCTGCAAATTGAAAACTAATTTTAATGTTTGAACAAAGTCATAAATCTTAGCACTGTTTGCACATCAAAAGGTGTAGTTAACAAGTGTAATGAAAAACTGAATTTGCGCTCCCTGTAATGTTTGCAAGCAGGGCTGGATGTTGAGTTTGAGATTCACTTGTCCATTCAGGCAAGTGGATGGTGAATCTACTTGCTCAAAAGTAGATTCTACTTGTCAGTATAATTCGTGTTCAGTAAAAGTCCATGTAGAAATACTTGCATGATTGGACAAATTGGATGTAAGTTTTGTCCGAACTAAGTTTTGATTGTCTTGGATAATAGAACAACCATCAATATTATCTGTAATTTAGAAATATATGTACTTTTGGAAACATAATGTATATAAAGATAAAATAAAATCCAGTTTTTGATGAGGGAAGAGGTCAAACAGATTACCTTTTTTTCCACCTAATTTCATTGCCGCATACATGAGAGTCTTAGAGAGTTTTAGATATTGCCACATCAGCTTCATTGGGCTTACCCTAGCCTTTGCTTATCGGGTAGAGTTATAATGCAAGAGTTATAAATGCATTTCAGAATAAGTTTCACTACAATGGGGAAATTGAATTTTTCTGTCTTTGATCAACATTCAGTGGAGTAGTTGTTAAACATGTTCTTTTGAAATTTGGTCTGAAGTTAAAGTGAAAGTCATTACAGGTCATTATGTGCATTTACTCAAATTAAAATAAATTTTAATTGTTGTTCTAAAATTTATTACTAAAATGGTTTAACCATGAATGCTGAATGTTCTACAACTTAAATGCCATCGAAAAACTTCCTGACAAAAGTTCTTGATCGCTACAGACTTTCACAATCCTAGCCAGGTACTAAACTTGGTGAAGGAAAGAGAACATCAGGTCTATCATAACAAATAATAGGGTAGTATAAATTTGTTTTCAATTGTGAGATCACAGTGCATGACATTCAATACAGTTTATACTGGATCACACCTTTAGGTAAACTTCATCTAAAAATGTCCACATTATTTAGCATTGATTTTGTGGTATTTCTCGGGCATTCCAATGGAATATGATATACAAGGATCCAAAGTGAATAATTGCCATTTAAAGGTATGTGCAATCAAATTTTGACAAATGATACCCATTACTGAAATGCCTACTTGACCTGTATGACTTTTACTATAACATGTATCTTCTTATGGTAAAAATGTGAGCAAAAACATAGTTTCTTTTCCATTCATTTAAATCTCTATTGCAAGTAATATGAATCTTATCATGCTTACTTATAAAAACTCTGCTGGTCTTACGCACTTTAAAGGACCCTTCCTGTTACGGTTTTCAAGACACTATTCCAACCATAGTGTTTTTCATTATTCTGCACGCACTATTCACAATACTACAGCCACCAAGGTAACTCCAGTTATAAATCTGGTGATAATAATAATAATAATAATAGTGTTTCTTTATCCAGATAAACAACATATGTTTCAAAACAGTTTTCTGTACAATTTTGTGTGTAAATATAGTTTTCTGTACAGTTTTCTAGGTAAATGTATAGTTTTTCTGTACAATTTTGTATGTAAATATAGCATTCTGTACAGTTTTATATGTAAATATATAGTTTGTCTTTACAGTTTTTTATGTAAATATATAGTTTTTCTGTACAATTGTTTTAATGTAAATATATAGTTTTTTTGTACGTAAATATATTTGCACAGACTTAACAGATAGCGGTACAACATTTAGGATACTGTATGTGCCACTTATAGAAAATTACTATTATTGATTGACATTGTGCTGAAAAAATAACTATATTAATCATTGTGATGAAAAAATAACTATATTAATCATGATCTGAAAAGTGTATCATAAAACATGTGATTAAAGATCTTAATTTGGATCCATCTAGTCCTATGCATGTTATGTTCACAATCTGGTGCAATATACCTATTGAATTTCTATCCAATCCTTTTATACTTCACTTGTGATGTGGTAATTCATAATCGCTAATACTATTTTTTTTCTTGTTTTTCATTATTATGAATCATGAATATCTGTATTAAAAAATTTGATTGGTCTTTTAGTGTGTGCATTTTTTTTAAAGCTATATAAATATCAGCATGTATACATGTATCTAAAATGTGTGACTTTATCCATCTTTCTAATTCTCTTGTATTTTATTTCATGTTTATTATACTTAATGTTTTTTCTTCATTCTGATCAAAAACAATAAATCCTGTGGGATCTAAACATATGCGTATTTCGTATTCATTTAGTCATAGCATATTCCCATGGCACCCTCTCCCCCATTTTCTTTGCAGAAATACCCCATATTAGCTAAGTCATATAATTGATTTACATGCTTATGAATATCAATAATAGTCAAGGCCACATAAATACAACTGGGAGTTAAATCATTCTACGTACAGAGTACTTTGGCAGATACTTTTAACTGTTGGAAATGATTCTCCTCAAAAGGTATTTTACATGTCCAAGACAGCTTCCCAAAAATAAATATCTTTACCACAATGAAAACATTATTTTCTGTAACTCAGATGAGAAATGTAAATTAATTGATAAATGTATATGCCATAACGTGTGAAAACAGTACATATTTTAATTGTAGTGTGCCATTTTGTTTGAAAACAGCACATATTTCATTCATAATGTGTCATGATCATTGAAAACATCTCATATTTCAGTCATAGTGTGTCATGATGGTTGAAAACAGCTCATATTTCAGTCATAGTGTGCCATGATGGTTGAAAGCAGCTCATATTTCAGTCATAGTGTGCCATGATGGTTGAAAACAGCTCATATTTCATAATGTGCCATGATGGTTGAAAACAGCTCATATTTCAGTAATAGTGTGCCATGATGGTTGAAAACAACTCATATTTCAGTAATAGTGTGCCATGATGGTTGAAAACAGCTCATATTTCAGTCATAGTGTGCCATGATGGTTGAAAACAGCTCATATTTCAGTCATAGTGTGCCATGATGGTTGAAAACAGCTCATATTTCATAATGTGCCATGATGGTTGAAAACAGCTCATATTTCAGTAATAGTGTGCCATGATGGTTGAAAACAGCTCATATTTCGGTCATAGTGTGCCATGATGGTTGAAAACAGCTCATATTTCAGTCACAGTGTGCCATGATGGTTGAAAACATCACATATTTCAGTCATAGTGTGTCATGATGGTTGAAAACAGCTCATATTTCTTAGTGTGCCATGATGGTTGAAAACAGCTCATATTTCAGTCATAGTGTGTCATGATGGTGAAAACAGCTCATATTTCATAGTGTGTCATGATGGTTGAAAACAGCTTATATTTCATAGTGTGCCATGATGGTTGAAAACAGCTTATATTTCAGTCATAGTCTAATTCTGCTGGTACCAGCAGGGCTACAAGTTTCAGTTGTCAATTTCATAAAATATGATAAGGTGAAGATCATACCTCATATTGTAAAGATGCAAGTTAGTGAATAAAATATTTTCTGAAACAATTTTAAAGCATAAATCAATAATTTCTTTTGGAAATATTCAAAAAGAGTATGAAATAATGATGGTCTCTCCCATCCGATTGTTTTTTATTTTACCACAACACGTTTACAGTGTTGTAAAAACATAAAATATCCAAATATAAATGACACTATTTGCTGTGTCAGCTGGTATACTCCATGCATTATTTAAAATTTTTTTGCATTTTTGAGCTTAGAGAACAATTAAGATTATGAGTCTGGGCAGTGTTTTAGCAATGGGCATCGACTAAGTCAAAACTTTACAGCAACATTGTAGTAAGGTTCTGTGTTAGCAGGGTGTTGTCTTTATAGATGTAATATTGAATTTTTAATTTTGCTGTGTGTGGTAACTAAGCAGTCCCCAAAATTGATACCTCAACAACAAAAGTTGAATTAAGTATTATAAATGTAAATTTAAAAAAAAGAAAAAAGTTATAATCTGTGTTACATGATGCTAATTTTCCTTTCTGGTGAAATGAGATATGTAATGGTAATCACATTGTTGATGTACTAAAACACAGTTTATACCAAATTACAATTTGTAAGGTATGAAGTGTCACCAGCCTTCCCTCCTGCACCAAGATCAAATTTCCCAAAATTGAAATTTAATGATCTTCTGCAGAGGGCCTATTGACTTTTCAATGAGAAAATCGTAGGTTGAGGAAATTAACTATTAGTTCTGACTAATTCTGAATGGTTATGGGACAGCACAGGAACCATAAAACTTGATTTTTTGCTTGATACTTGACACGCTACATAGCTTTTGGTCACAAATATAGTAGCAGTAATAACCCTACCACATGTTTTGGCCATATTAGCATTGACTATTCAATATTCAGAAAGCTGTATTGATAACTAAAGCTGTGAGTCGCTTATAAAAACTATTAACTGTGGAGGCTGCCAATTTTTATAAAAGCCTTTTTCAAAGGATCTCTCCAAGTACACCAGGTGCTACATCGTCCCTATTGTTACTTGCTGTGCTCAATTGGGCTCTGAATGGCTGGTGTTGGTTCTGATCAGTGGGACTATTGCCCTAAAGCAGATAATGTGATTGTTAAATGATGGAAGGATGGATTAGAGAGCTTCATTTCTGTTTGACTAGGTGCTGGAATCTGTTATATATTTCTCCTAGATGCTATTGGACAGAGTAAATATGATCAAGTGTTATGTCCACTGTTCACAGGATTAGGTGACCAAGGACTGTCCATGGTGACTTCTTCAGGTGAGAGCATTTAATCAGGTTTTATCTGTTAATTTTGTTTGGATGATTTCAATTATCATTCAAGTTCATTGTGTCAAGAAAGTGAACCTTCTATCATTACACAGAATTTCAGACAACAGTGAGTCTTCACTGTTGAAATGTATATACTGTTATTAGACAAGATTCATGGAAAAGAATGATGATATTTGTCTAGTTGTCAGGCCATCTGTCTGTCTGTTGATCTGTTTGCCTGTCTGTCTGTTGGTCCATTATTCTTTGTAGTTGCATGGCTCATACATTCAGGTTATGAATTTTAAATTATGACTAGGTGTTGAAATCTGTTATATATTCTCCTAGATGCTGCTGGGCAAAGTAAATATGATCAAGTGTTATGTCCACTATTCACAGGATTAAGCCAAGGGCTGTCCATAGTGACCTCTTCAGCCAGAGCATTTAATCAGGTTTTATGTTAATTTTGTTTGGATGATTTCAGTTATCATTCAAATTCAACAATTGTCCATTGTGTCCATTTGTCTGTCTGTCTGTTGGTCCATTATTCTGTGTAGTTGCATGGCTCATACATTCAGGTTATGAATTTCAAATTATGAACAGAATTTAAATATTCCAGTTATGAATTTCAAATTCTGAACAAAATTTTTACATTCCAGTTATGAACTTCAAATTATGAACAGAACTTTTACATTCCAGTTATGAATTTCAGATTATGAACAGAATTTTTACATTCCATTTATGAATTTCAAATTATTAATAGAAGTTTTATTCTCCATTTATGAATTTCATATTTTGTACAGAATTGTTACATTCCAGTTCCGAATATTAAATAATGAACAGATTTATTTTTCATTCCACTTATGAATAAGGCAGCAGGTTTCATTAGTTGTGACTCCAGAATTGAAATAAGTGTTTATTTATTATTTCTTTCTCAACCATATATAAAAAATAACATGTAATGCAAAGTATATCTAGAAGTAACAAAAATGCTGTATGAAAGTTAGAACAATCTGTATGGTAAAGACCCTATGATCTCATGTTTCTGATGTAGAGTCAGTCGGGTGAAATTATTGGATCTGTGAGAAAAAAATTGCAGCTCAGTCACAGTTCTTTTCTTGGATTAATCAGGGTTTGATTAACAAATGTCAGGCTTTTTCACTTGCAAGTTGAAAGCTGGAAACACATTAGGCAGTCATGCAGTAGAGGCAGATTTGGGAATCATTCTTAAATTAACTTGTTTGTATTATGCATTGTGTTTGCTGTAAACACTGAGTTAATGAGATAAAAGTTTTAATTGAAAATATTTCATTTGACAGAATTCAGCAATTTGCCCTGTGTAAAAAATTATTTTGTCAGCCATTAGAAGTAAGGCTTCTTAATTTATTTACTTTCTTACACTGATATGATAACAGGTTTATTGATATGATAGTGTTTTCAGACATTGTTATCTCCCCAGAGAGCTCTTTGCATAGAAGGCAAAAATGTGAAAATTGCATTTGAGTGGGTACTGTTCCAGCCAATCCCTATCAGTGAATGATTGAAAAGAATGAATTAGTGCTTAATATGGAAAAAAAATGTTTGTTTTTTTTTATAAAATAAACTTGCAAACAAATGGCATTAGGTACAGTGGAATAAGCAGTTGAAGAGAAATGATTGATGACTTTAAAAAAGGCAGGATTTTTGTTCTTTCACTTTTGTAGTTTTGGCAAATAATTTTTATCTTGTGTTATTGATATAAAGAAAGTTTGAAGAAAAAAAATCATCTGATGAATGATATGAATTCTCATAAAGTAAAGTTGCAGTGAATGCTGCTTTTCTTATTATCACTACATTTTCATGCAAAGCATTGGAAGTTGGAGCCTATTGCCTTCCAAGCTTTTATAAGAAACACTTTATCAGTAAAGTGAGTCATGTGACCATAAATGGCATTAGAATAATAATCTTCATAGAGAGCAATGAATTTTATGTTAATCCTGAAAAGAAAAATAAAATGTAAAAACTAGAATGGATTTGCCAGAACTGTTGTATGACCTTAGAAAATACTGGTAGCAGAACTGTTGTATGACCTTAGAAAATACTGGTAGCATTCTTTGAGTGTAATTGTTGTGAAAAGCAAATTTCATGTAGAGCAAAAGAAAATTTCATCTAGAGGTAAAGAAAATTTTTGCGAGACAGACCTTCATGTAGTTTTCTCATTACTGAATTACATGACATAGTTGGCCAGGATATGCATTGTCTGTTGGAGATAGAGGAGACAGACAGACAGATATGAATAGTGCCATGTGCATAATTAAAAAGTTTGAGATCAAATAATTCGCAAATACATTTTTTCCCATTAAATTAATTCAGAGAATCTAAAGCAGTCTTTATAAATATTGCTGTATAAATTTAAATAAAACTTTGTGCCTTAAGATTTTTCTGATGACTTTAAAATGAACAATTATTGTTTAGAAGGTTTTATCAAGTAAATTGCCTTGCCCAAGTACACGCCATAATAGCCATTCCCGGCTGATGTGATGGTGGGAATTGAATTTGTACCCTTCTGGCTAGAAGTAAAATGACATACAGGTCAGGGACAGCAGGATATATGCATTTACCTTTTAGTGTCCAGTAGGTCATGCTTGGCTGAAAGAATGTGGATGCCATTACATTGTTCTAGCCAACATCAAAGTGGTGAGAACAATCAGTAATCAGCTGTCATAATATCAGAGTGCAGGTTGCTTATGGACATCAAGGTGTTCCAGATGCAGTACCATGATAAAGCTCGAATGCAATACCAGCCCAAAACTGTATGCAAGTCATGGGTACAACCTTCTGTTGCCTGCCAATTCTGTGATATTATGACTTGTTTATGGCAAATTGTCTTTCACTGATACTGGTTTCATTGGGATGAAATTCTGAATCCATACTAACTAGACGTAATCACATATGTGATGTTTCATAAATTGTATTATGTCTCACATGTAATATGTAGTCACATATGTGATGTTTCATAAATTGTATTATGTCACACATGTAATATGTAGTCACATATATGATGTTTCATAAATTTTATTATGTCACACATGTAATATGTAGTCACATATATAGTCCCATAATGTATAAGCTTCATATTTTTAGGTTTCCAAATGCAATTCAAGTCACAATATGAAACATCTTTTTCAGAATTATGTGAGGAAAAACAATCAATGTATGGCATCATGTATTATATGGAATCTACATCTGTGCTCATTTCTTACATTTTCAGAACTTGTCAGATAGTTCCATTGTTTAATTTTCCAGGTTTGCAACAAAATATTAATGTCTTTTGTGCAGTTATCATATTAAATGACAGTAATGGAAAAATCCATTGTCCATCATGAGCCTAGGACAAGTTGAAATTTTGCTGGACAAGTAAAGTTACTGTCAAATGCCCAGAATTTTATGTAGAACATGAAGGAAACAATTGTACTTGTTCTTTCTTGCAGTTTCATGAAAATTTAGATTTCAGGCAAGTGGGCCATTTGCCAGTAAACATTTTTCAATCACTGAGTGAGCATTTTGTTTTACTTTGGCTTTGAGAATTGGGTAGTATATAGCATTTACATTTTGTCCATCAGTCTTTCAGTAAATCTATCTGTCCATCCAAACTCCTATACTATTACCTATCGACATCAAACTCAGTCACAGATTCTGTAAGGGATGAGGGTGGGGCTTGTGTGCCCTCCCCTGCACCCAAATGAATGAGACATCTGGAACATTTTCTTGAGTAAGTTTTCTTTACAGTTAAGTGGTTAAAATTATGCCCTGGAATGAATTAAAATGATCCCAACAGGGTTTTCATCCCACAGACCCCTGAAACTTTCCCTGTAGGTGCATATGGGGAAGAACATGTGTTTTACAACAAAACTGGGTCACTGTGACAAACTTAGCAGAATTTACGAAATATTGATTAAAAATAGAATTCAGGCTCTAACTCGGAACCCTTGACCTTGGATTATGAGTAAGACAGTTTACCAAGTGAGCTACTCTGACTCCTGGTTAAAAACTGGGTCCATGCTATAGTGCCATCTCTATTTGTGTATTGCCACCAAACTTATACTGTAGAGGTATCTTAGGATGGAGATGCCTTGCACACCAGAACTGAGTTGCTGTGACCTTTTTTCTAGGATAGATTGAAAGATACTGGAAAATGGTGTCTCTCTTCCAGGTACTGGCTGCTATTATTCTACTTCTACCCCTAATGATATCAAACATTCAATTTGTATGTATCTTGGATGATTATGTATCATGCCCCAAAACTGGGTCACTGTGGTGTACTTTTCAGGTTTTAATACAAATTTGCTTTCATTCAGTCAGGGCTCTGGGTTCTAATTCCAATATCTTTTCACACAGTGCTACAAAACTTGCATTTTAAAATTATAGCATGTTGCATATAAAACAATTAGTTATCTTAATTTCTTGTCAAGAATTTGAACATTACCAAAAGCTGGTATATGTGATTTTATTTCAAGACTTTTTAATCTAATGCAGTAGGTTAAAAGGCATTGAAACTGGAATACAGTGTAAATTATGTTAAACATTGTGGAAAAGAGGTCACAGGGATTAAGCTTTTGTAACACACCAAAGCAGGGCTGCTTTGACCTGCATGTTATGGTTGACTGAACCCTCATAAAAGTCATTGTTATTATTATTATTATTATTATTATTATTATTATTATTAAGATACTGAGTTTTTAATTTTGCACAGGATTAAATTTCTAAATAAGAATCAAATCCTCAAATTTGACATGTATAATCATGTTATTTAAAACAGAATCCATGAGTGGATTTGTTAGCATCAATCGGATTCAGTAAGCAAAAATAGATGCAGGTATCGAGCTTGGTACATGTATAACCATTCTGAGTGAAAATCCTGGATAAATCTCTTGTTCACAAACTGGATTTAAATGAGTGTGGAATAATTCTGACCTAAAAATTGTATAAAACCATCAGCCAGATAGATGGAGAAGTATTATATATAAAACAAATCCCAGTATTGGACTGTTTTCAGTACAAAGATTGACCCTCTTGCAGACAATATACATGTAAGGAAGTGAAATTATGTGAAAACTGAGGAGTGCAACCTTAAGCCATAATGCAGGAGTATCTTGTGAGTTCCAGCTTACTAACACTTAGTTTAAGAAAGGACAATGTCTCATTTTGTCAACCAATACTGTAATTCATTTACTTTAAGCCCATGCTTAACTGTGCAATTAACTAAAATTTACAAAAGGTCAAGCCAAAGATCAACTGAATGTGCAAAAGTCATGCCTGATATTTTGTTTACTACAATGTATTACCCCCATCATATATTTAGAAAATTTCTTCTTTTTTCAAATGGGGTGGGGGGGATTGCCCTGCCTAAATTTTTAGTTCTGAATAAATCCTGGCTTCCCAATAATTTTGGACTCCACTTATTGAAAATTTGGCATATGATTGTGTAAGAGAGCTTTTTCAATGAAAGTCCTTCCCTAAATTACAAAAGTATATAGAAGACTATGTATGTATGTATGTATGTATGTATGTATGTATGCATGCATGTATGTATGAATGTATATATGTATGTATGTATGTATGTATGTATGTATGTATGTATGTATGTATGTATGTATGCATGCATTTATGTATGTACCGCTTTATTTATTTATGACACCTAAGCACAACAGTGACTATATTGTACCAGCTAAAGGTAAAGTTCAAAAACTGTAAAAATGAATTGCACAAAAATTTAGGAGTTGAACCCTTCCAGATAAATATGTCTCGTGGGTCGGTGGTTCTTTCCGCGGATTTCCCGGTTTCTTCCTCCACCATTAATACTGGCCGCCATGTATAGCCTATCGTGTGCTGAAAAATGGCGTTAAGCCCCACAACAACAACAACAACAACCAGATAAATATGATCATGAAGTACATGATAAAATATAAAAATATAAAAGAAAAGATGTCAGCAATGTAAAGTGTTTATAAAATAACACTGTATCACATTTAGAACCCTTAAAACATGGTTTATAAAAGTCAAAGATTTTCTCTGATGGTACATCATCATACAGTTTATTCATGCAGTTCACTTAGAAATACTCTTTGGACTTACCATAAGGAAATTACAGCATTTATTATAAAGTATTGAGCCTTTATTTAAACAATGCAATTTCCATTAATTGCTTTTTACAGTTAAATAGAAAGGCAAATTATACAATAAAATGGACTTTGTATGAAGGATCAAAAGTACTAAATGAAAGTTCATGTATTGGCTCAGAGGGAATTATTGTTTGATATGATATATGTAGAAACTTCTTACATATTACAGCCTTCTGTCGCCATTGTTTAATTCTAGGCATAAAGGACGACACAAGGGCTTGGATTATATTATTTGATTTGTGGAGAGATATCACAAAATATGGTACACAGGGGAGCATTTAATATAGAAAAGAAATTATTCACTATTGGATTCTGGCGGTATGAGGGGAATAATCATTCTATACTATTGTAAAATAAGCACTGTGTCCCCACTTCCACCTTTTGGTTTTGGCCAGATTTTTGTTTACAAAAGTGCATCAGTACACCCAAACTATGAAAATAAACAGTCTAGAATAAATGTTTCTTGCAAAGATACCAATTTTGATTTCAATCTTACTTCCTAACTTTGAAAACAAAGACCATTAGGCCAAGAGAATGGGGAGAAAAAAATCTGTAATCTTATTTCCCAAAAATTCTGCATTGTTATGCAACCTTAATTTGCAATATAATTGTCAATGCTGAAATAAAATCATTCATATCCAGTTTAAATGATACTGAAGTTAAATCTGGTCAATAAAATCTGGTTTATGTATAAGAATTTTATTTTAAGGGGTTTATACTAATCTTCACACCCCTTTGTAAGTTGTAATAACGTCTTAAAATGGGTAATAAGGCAGACTGTATTATTATGCTGTAAATTCATACGACTGTCCATTTGTACCAAGTTTTGTTTTGGCACTATGACTCTTGCTATCCACTATCTGCCATTACAAAATTAATCTTTGTAAGTAGCTTCTATTTGGTCAGGAAGAAACCTAACAATTTTGGGTTTAAAATATCCAATGTCAAGGTCACAGGTACTCAAAGAAGGAAGAATTGTCTCACACAGTGTGTTTGTTTACCAGACTTTAGATGTAGTTCACATTTGAGATAAGAAAAACACTAATTGGTTTAGGGAACAAAAGGTCAAAGACCAATGTTACTGCAACTCTAAGAAGACTGGTTTCCACACATGCAAGCAATCTATATAATCCTCTTTATCCTAACTTTGTGAATGGTTTGAGACCAGGAAAACATCTATTCATCTTGGGGTTAAAGGTTAAAGTTCAATGTCAGTACGTGTATGTCTGCAGTAGCATTTTATGGCACCCCAGCACAATACAGGCTATATGGTGTCAGTTAAGGAATAGTTTGAAAAACGTGAGACTCCAGGAGAGAAAATCTTTTCCACAAAATAACTTGAGGCCTATTCTGCAGACCATGACCAGACTTTGGGGATTGCTTGCATTTGCTACATTATAGGCAACTGTAAACTTTTGGGTCAAATGTCAAGGTCACTGAGATTTATCAAAGAAAAATTATTTCTGCAGAATAACTTGATATGGTGTATGTATGATATATCAGTTATGGTGCACTTGTTATTTGGTATAAGCATCTAATGGAGACTAATCTCTGTCTAGTGTGTGCCCTGTCTTTTACAATTGATGCATTTTTATTGATGTTTATTATTATTTTGTTGATGAGGCTGAAGCAGTCAGTGATGTAGCTACCTGGGTGTATACAAATTTGAACACATGTATACATTGTTCAAGAATGGTCCATTGATCTTGAGTAGATAATTGAATCTTCACCTCTCTGGAATATGACCTGTATACAGTACACAGAGATGCTGCAAGGCTCCTGGTTTGTGGGTTTCTTGCAGAAACAGTCAAGTCATGTAACTTTTAAAAATTCTTGCAAATTACCAGTGATTCCTTTGATATGTCACAATAAATATATGAATTTAATTTATGAAAATAAAATTACAGTATTATATTTATCTATTATTTATCCATGATTAATTGATCTGTGTATAGGTATATGTATTATTTTGTACTAAACAACTTTTATGATTGAGATCTGGTGGTTTATGCAGAAACTTATAGAGGTGTCCCAATTTGATTCTCACCTTAAGGGGTATAGCAAAATCATTTAGCAGCCATGAATGAAATTTCTAGAGTGTGGAATGTCAATAACAGCCACAAGTCCTGTCAAAATGTAAACTGAAAGATCATCTCTGCTCAGGATGACACAAGGAAAGAGTATTACATGGTCTGACACAGGCCTAAAAAAAAGCACAGAGTTTGCCTAGCACCTTGGCACTTCAGGATGTGGAAGTGAACTGGTGGCTGCAAACTTCCTCACAACCCATGATTCCCTACCTCAGGAGGCAGATGTGGTAGACCTCCTCATTAAGAAATGTCTGGCATGATCTTTAATCAAGTATCCCAGTTATGCCTCTGACTTAACACTGTGACAATCAATTATCATTTTGATTAGTAGGTCTGTTTATATATAAACAGGTACTGATTTGCAAAACTTCAGACTGTGAATTTAATCAGATTGTGAGCTTCTTTTATCTCCTCATAAATAAAGTTGAGAAGAGATACAGCATTTGAATGTGTGTTCATTTGTTTATTTGGCCTTCAAAGTGAGCAATCCTGCCATATCAAGGTGACTTGAGTGACTTTGTGTTATTCATTCATTATGCTGTCATTATGGACCCGATTTGAACTATACTCATAAAACTTGACATGTTGTGTAACTTAGCCATATCAAAACTGTGTCACTGTGATCCAATTTTCTCATCTGAGTGAGCTTTGATTTTCAGCTGTTCATTTTTTTATACCCTCAGTAGCTTGGACCCCAGTAAACCATGACTTACAAAACTTGGCATGTTGATGTAAGTTGAGGAGAGTTTATCAAGTATGCATAAAGGAGGTCACTCTGACCTAATTTTTCAGCTTGAATAACTCTGTATTTTCCTCGATATGAATCTATAGATTGTCAGCTTCTCAAAATGTGTTACTCTTGGGATTCATGTTTATTAGTAAACTCATTGTTTTCCTAGGCTTCTGTGGGCAGAGACAGTGAAAGTAACATGGTTTTGTGTGTGTCTTTCCTGTATCAAATGATATTTAAATGCAACATGAGTATTATCTTCCTTAGTGTAGAAATGTTGAAAAGGTCAAAATAGATTTGTTGTATGTAGTACACTTTTTCTTCCAATAAAAGTGGGCTGCAATGATGAAATGTATGTTTAATTGGTGTTATGGCAAAACCTGAAACTATACACAGGTAAAAAAAAACTGTTTTCTTTTGTTTCTTCAAACCCATTGTTAACCTCTTCAAGTTTTGATGTAATGTTTCCCTGTCACCAGATGGTACAATTGGTATGACCATTGATTCAGTGTGACTGGCATGACCATTGATTTGGTATGACTGGCATGACCATTGATCCATTACTTAATCCTGTAATAAGTCTGCCATATTGATGATTGATCAGCCCAGCAGGAGGGACAGGGATTAGACTGGTTCCACATTCATCATCAATCATTCTGTCTTCTCCAGAGGATGAGGTTGATGCCAATCTCAGGTGAAAAGTAAACACTCACCTTTAGGCTGTGTGGGATGAGAACAGTGTAACATTTTACCACTGACAGTATAATAACTAGGGATCAGATATACATCATTATGATTACTTCATCAATACACATTTTATTTCCAACCTTGACAGAACTGAAGTTTCGGGTCTGATAATATAGCTTTCACATATCAGTGAAATTTACCATTTTTTTCCTGAAATGTTTAAAGCTTTCTTTTTTTTTTGTTCTTTGAAAATTGGAAAGTATGTAAATATGTATAGATTTTAATGGCACATCAGCATAACCCTAAGTATGTAGTGCTGGCAAAGTAGGTGCCAAAAATAGTAGAGATGTGTGTGTGTGTGTGTGATTTGGATATTTAACGTAGCTTTAAAAAAAATTCAGTCATATCGTTAACGATTTCTGCAGTGTGGCAGTTTATAATGATGTCTAGCAATGGGGCATCATGCCACAGACATGTAGCATCATGTCCCACCCAGTCACATTATCCTGACACCAAGCCATCCAGTCCTAACACTAACCTCTTAATGCTGAGCACCTAGCGAAACAGCTGTTAGTTAGTACCATTTTTATAAGTCTTTGGTATGACTTGGTCTGGGTTCGAAGCTGCAACCTCCTGCATCTGAGGTGGACGTACTAACGACTAGGTCACCAGAGCGGTCAGATAGTAGATATGTGGATTTACCATTACACATAGACTTTAAGTAGAAAGAATATAATTGCAGCAGTACGACTACCATGTTGAATGGTTGAATGGTTTCTTCCTCATCTTCTTTACAATAACTACATAGGTTATTTTGGATTACAGCTATCTTGTTTAAATAGCCATCTACAGGCAATATTCTGTGAACCATTCTGTACTGAAACCATTGTATTATATAAAATCTTCGGTGCTTTTGACTACACAGTTTCGATCTCTCTGGGTTAAATTAAAAAAAGCATTTCCCATTTTTGTCTTGGTTTATGTATAAGAATTTTATTTTAAGGGGTTTGTACTAATCTTCACACCCCTTTGTAAGTCGTAATAATATCTTAAAATGGGTAAATAGACGCGAGTGAAGTATTCAAATTTGAACCAACATTTGTTGTTCTGGATCTGATAAAGTAATTGATTTCCTTTTTCAATATTAAATTTTGTCATAACATTTTCAAATGTACTTAAGTTAACACCATCAAAGATGTTGCTTGTAAACTTTACGCCTTTACTATACTAAGGTTTATAAAACACCATTTTATCTGCAAAATTAATATTTTCTTTTTTTCAATTAGGTAGGTTTAACAATTCTTCTTAAGAATAACATTCTGTTTCTTGATAGACTATAATCCAAGTCCTAACTACATCTCTCCAAAAAGGGTTTGTTGTATTATTTCTTTTTTCTTTTATTTTTTAAATATTTTTTTATATTTTTTTTTTGTATGCTTCATCCCAAAATCTGCAATATGGTTAATTTCCTTTTGGGGGAAATTTATCAGACTTTCTGATGCTGCTGAGGTACTTTTGAAGATCAGGATCTTCGTTATTGCAGTTTGACTGGACTTTTATGCAAGTATAAACTGTCATTCAATCAGCTGTTACAGTGCTTGTATCCTCCTACCATGTATACCCACTTATAAGTAAATTCCAACTGCAAACAACATAGACTCTAATCTGCCATCACATAATGTGCTGGCAGATCAGAGTCTGTCTTCTTTGTTCTACTGATTCTCTCAACAAACTGCACAGACTCAGATCTGCCATCACATAATGCACCAGCAGATCAGGGTCTGTGTTGTTTGTTCTACGTAATATTCCTAACAAAGTGCACAGACCCAGACCTGTCAGCACATTATGCAACAGCAGATCTGTGTGCAGTTTCCAGTTGGACTCAACTTGTAAGTGAACTTGGAATTGGATAATTTTAGAATGATTTCTGATACATTTCTGATGTCAGAGATTTTAACTAATGGATTTTACATAAGGGGGAAGGGGCCCCGAGTGGCCAAGTGGTCTAAAGTGCTCTCCGTTACGGATCACTGCCATCTCACCTCTGTCTGCGTGGGTCTGAGTCTCAGATTCGACCAATGTGGGTATGTGAGAAAGCTTGCCAGTAGCTTCTCGTGGGTCGGTGGTTCTTTCCAGGGTTACCCGGATTCTTCCTCCACCATTAATACTGGCCGCCATGTATAGCCTATCGTGTGCTGAAAAATGGCGTTAAACCCTACAACAACAACAACAACATAAGGGGGAATATTAATTGGAGAATTTTCTTAAGCAAGCAATGATGTGATAATAAATAGTTTTAAATTTTTATTCGCAGATGTAGGTACTGTGTATCAATTATACAACTCTTCACCTTTAATTTTTTATATTGGATATGCAAAAGACTCCATAAATTATAATGCTTCATGGAATAACAGAACTCTGTAAACTGGAAGTGTCTGTATTTCTTTGGATACATATTGTCTTGCCTTTTATGCTAAAATGGCTGTGTTTAAGTTAATAACAGTATAGGAGATGGAAAAGTGATAAAGTTGATCAGATTTGATCATCACAAGATATCAGACCAGAAAATGGGCTGAACATTTGCAGATGAATAATTTGTTTCATTATAGCATGAATAATCATATTACTTGCATCAATGACAATTTAACAGCCATGGTGAGAAGTCTACACAAAGGCCATGTGAGGTGGGGAGGGGAGGTTTAACAAGAAATGTCCCAAGGGCCAAATCTCTGTGAGATCTAATAAGTTGTACTTTTGTGATAACATTTGACTTTGATCTGCTTTGAGAGTCTGCATTCTTGTTAAGATCTCTACATTTACTGTAGAGTTCCAGAACTGTGTTGACCTTCAGACTCAAGTCTTCAGACATTGGTTAGATTGTAAAAACAAAATGGATGAAAATTCAGCATTGTAAAGACTTTTGAGGTATAGGAAAATAATTAGGTTGGAACCCACAATTCTTGTGGGTGCAGGAAAAGCAATACTTCAGTAAAGTACAGTAACAAAAATTAGGACTCTCAAGCAACACAAAATGATTTTGTTTTCAAGATTTGATTGCAACACTCTATTCCTGTAGACAACGTGATTGCATGTAATAAAATTCAGGGTGGGGAGGGGAGGCAAATATTTATCACAAAAGAGACTGTTAGTAGCTATTATACATGGCACAAAAATGATTGCTGGTAGCTATTATACTTGACATAAAAATGATTGTTGATAGCTTTTATACTTGGCACAAAAATGATTGTTGGTAGCTATTATACTTGGCACAAAAGTGACTGTTAGTAGCTATTATACTTGGCACAAAAATGGTTGTTGGTAGCTATTATACTTGACACAAAAGTGATTGTTGGTAGCTATTATACTTGGCACAAAAATGATTGTTGGTAGCTATTATACTTGGCACAAAAGTGACTGTTAGTAGCTATTATACTTGGCACAAAAGTGACTGTTAGTAGCTATTATACTTGGCACAAAAGTGACTGTTAGTAGCTATTATACTTGGCACAAAAGAGATTGTTGGTAGCTATTATACTTGACACAAAAGTGATTGTTGGTAGCTATTATACTTGGCACAAAAGAGACTGTTAGTAGCTATTATACTTGGCACAAAAATGGTTGTTGGTAGCTATTATACTTGACACAAAAGTGATTGTTGGTAGCTATTATACTTGGCACAAAAATGATTGTTGGTAGCTATTATACTTGGCACAAAAGTGACTGTTAGTAGCTATTATACTTGGCACAAAAGTGACTGTTAGTAGCTATTATACTTGGCACAAAAGTGACTGTTAGTAGCTATTATACTTGGCACAAAAGAGATTGTTGGTAGCTATTATACTTGACACAAAAGTGATTGTTGGTAGCTATTATACTTGGCACAAAAGAGACTGTTAGTAGCTATTATACTTGGCACAAAAATGATTGTTGGTAGCTTTTATACTTGGCACAAAAATGATTGATGGTAGCTATTATACTTGGCACAAAAATGATTGTTGGTAGCTATTATACTTGGCTCAAAAGTGACTGTTAGTAGCTATTATACATTGCACAAAAAATGATTGTTGGTAGTATTGTACTTCACACAAATGTGACTGTTGATAGCTTTTATACTTGGCACAAAAATGATTGTTGGTAGCTGTTATACTTGGCACAAAAGTGACTGTTGATAGCTATTATACATGGCACAAAAGTGATTGTTGGTAGCTATTATACTTGGCACAAAAATGATTGTTATTAGCTATTATACCTGGCACAAAAGTGACTGTTAGTAGCTATTATACTTGGCACAAAAATGATTGTTGATAGCTATTATACAGGGCACAAAAGTGATTGTTGGTAGCTATTATACTTGGCACAAAAATGATTGTTGATAGCTATTATACATGGCACAAAAATGATTGTTGGTAGCTATTATACTTGGCACAAAAATGATTGTTATTAGTTATTATACCTGGCACAAAATATAATTGTTGGTAGCTATTATACTTGGCACAAAAATGATTGTTGATAACTATTATACTTGGCACAAAAGTGATTGTTGGTAGCTATTATACTTGGCACAAAAATGATTGTTATTAGCTATTATACCTGGCACAAAATATAATTGTTGGTAGCTATTATACTTGGCACAAAAATGATTGTTGATAACTATTATACTTAGCACAAAAGTGATTGTTGGTAGCTATTATATTTGGCACAAAAATGATTGTTATTAGCTATTATACCTGGCACAAAATATAATTGTTGGTAGCTATTATACTTGGCACAAAAATGATTGTTGATAACTATTATACTTGGCACAAAAGTGATTGTTGGTAGCTATTATACTTGGCACAAAAGTGATTGTTGGTAGCTATTAATCTTGGCACAAAAATGATTGTTAGTAGATATTATAACATGGTTTCACTTTTTTATTGGGTACTGTTAGTTCCACTAACTGTGTTCATTGATAAGTGTTATGAGATTAGTAGAAATAGAAAAATTAAAAACAAAGTAACAACCATAAAGTATTTTAGTGGTACTATTGAAACTGAAAGAATGAATAATGAACCTGTTGATAAAAATTAAATTTATTGCTTATTTACAGGGTTCTATCATTCATGGCAATCAAGTTTAATGGTACACACAAATGATTGTCATGTAGATGATCTAAAAGGGGCAGAATTATGCAAGTCCAGCTTTCTCAAAGCCACGGGTAATTAGGTTCAGCCTTTCAGACATTCTCTCATGAGCTGTGATTATCCATTTAGCAGGAATTAGCTGAGTGTTAATGCATTTAAGGTGACTGATAAAGTGCATTAATCTTAACCAGTGACATTTTCCTTTTTCCCAAATGACCTCCATGTTTTGTTGTATATCAGTGATAAATTTTCAGTTTCGGTTATTTTTTTGTGTTTGTCTGCTGTTAAGTCTAATAGTTGGAGTTCATCTGTACATGAGGCAGGCTAAAAGAAAGGAGTGATTCCATTGCCTTTTTGTTTGGCTGGGCACTTTATTTTGTTGTGTGATTCCATTGACTTAGGGGGGCCCCCGAGTGGCTGAGTGGTCTAAAGGGCTACGGATCACTGCCATCTCACCTCTGTCTGCGTGAGTTCAGGTTCGGCCAATATGGGTATGTGAGAAAGCTTGCCAGTAGCTTCTCATGGGTCAGTGGTTCTTTCCGGGGTTTTCCCGGGTTTTTCCTCCACCATTTATACTGGCCACCATGTATAGCCTATCTTGAGCTGAAAAATGGGTTAAACCTTACCCAAAAAAAAATTAAAAAAAATCCATTGATCTAGGGGAAGTGCTTTGTGCTGTTTCAGCTCTGTTTGTTTGTTTGAACAGTATTTATGAACAACAACATTTTCCTGTATAATTTATAACACTATAATCTATATTGGGATTCAGTAGAAAGCTGGAAGCTTGTTGGAAACTGTCTCCCCTATTACTGAGCAATTTTAACATTAATTGTCAACTAAAGTAGATAAATCATATACAAATGTAAAGGTATACTTAGTCATTTCTAATATATATTATTGTTTCATAGATCATTTAATGGTAAAAATATCAAAACTTGGAATACCCGTGTGTTAATTTTAAAATTCTTTTGATAATTTTATGGAGGTTTGCATTGCCATAAATATTTGTGTATTAATTTTGTCAGAATACAACGGATTGCTGGATAATAATGTCTAAACTGTTGTTGTTGTTGTTGTCATTGTAGGTTTAATGCCATGTTTCAGCACAAGATAGGCTATACATGGCAGCCAGTATAAATGGTGGAGGAAGAAACCGGGAAAACCCCGGAAAGAACCACTGACCCATGAGAAGCTACTGGCAAGCTTTCTCATGTACCCACACTGGCTGAGCCTGAGACTTAAACCCACGCAGACAGAGGTGAGATGGCAGTGATCCATAATGGTGAGCACTTTAGACCACTCGGCCACTCGGGGCCCCATGTCTTAACTGTAAGTCGGGTCGGTAATGTGCAGAGAACACAATGTCTCAGAGTTGTATATTTTTGACAATCTAACAAAAAGTGTTCAGCTGTTTCTACTTGTCTACATGTGCAGTGCTATTGTTAGAAACATGGTTTAGGAATAAATCATTATTTAAGCTACTGCATTTGGTTCTCAATTGCAAATGCTGAACTTGATCCACCTGATCACCAACAAATTAACATGAAGAAATTTTATGTTTTTCCCAGTTCAGGTAAGTTTTAACATTTTTAATGGATGGGTTACTAATCATTTCAATTGGTAATGTGTTCCACAGTTGAATTGTGGAAGACAGAAATGATTTTTTATAAAGTGTCATTGGGCACAAAGTAGGTCACATAGTATTTGATGATGGAGTGGTGTAGGTACCCTTCTTAAGAACAAGAGGTGAAATTATATCTTGTAAATAATTTGGAGCAATAAATTTTAAGCACATGAATTAATGTATGCTTATAGCATTATTATGTATATTTAATTTGTATTTTGTTGGTTTATCTCATGTAAATCTGTATTTTGTACATGACCATGTTCAAAATCAAGTTCATGTTGTACCTGACCAGTAACATTTGTTTCGTAAACAACAAAATACATAGCTAAAATTTTCTGAGTGTGGATTAAATATTCAGATCATTATTAATGTAAAAATATTTTCCTGAATTTAAGTTAAAAGATACAGTCTTGATTCTAGAATGGAAAATTCCATTAAGTGACGTAGTATTTTCAGACAATGGTAATTGTGACATTGGTCAAGTAGAAGGGTATATAATCTTGTTTATCAAAAATATTTCAGTTTTGCCTTAACATGTGAAGCATAATCAATTTTATTGTTGTGTTCAGTTTTTCCTTTGGGTGGATTTGTTTATTCAAATTATTATTCACTGCAATTACAAAGTGCTCAATAATATTCTTTGAAATGGAACATTAATTTGGAATCGTAGTGAATTCAGACAAGAACATTTTGAATTTTGTTATTGTGTTATATTAAGAGACTCTTAGCATGTCACCATGCTCCAGACCACTCACACATAAGCATGTTTGAGACTACATGCACATAAACACATTCAGTACTGGAATTTAATTGGAATAACATTGGAATTCAATTGGAATTTCATACATTTGGACATGAGATAGAACTTTTAGGACTATTTCAGATTAATTCACAATACTGTAAGTTCTTTTTAAATTTTCACTTTGTATACTTGGGAAATTACATAGTTAAAACCATAGTCATAACAGTGTTGATGATTTAGGCTATCCCAACTGGTTTCCTCATATAATAATGCCTGAGCTGCACTCTTGGTAGCACCTGTTACTGTTCTCATAGCCTCCAAATTTATTTTTCCAGTGATTCTTTTTCTTGCGTAGTACATTTATTCCAGACACAATTAGCTTAGTCAAACATGGGAAGAATAAAAGTTATACATTATTTCCAAGGACAAGCAATGCAATCTATATTTCAAATTCTTCAAAATATTACCTTTCTCCCAAGCCTTTTCAGAAAATGTTTGACATGAGCTTGCCATGCAGCATCACAAGACAATATAATACCTAAGTGCTTATGTTGGAATACTTCTCGAATATCTTTACTGAATATCTGCAGTTCTGCAGTTCAGGATGTTTTTTTTTTAAATTTTGCTTTCATGTTATGAGCATTGACTCCTGTTTTGTCTGGGTTAAAGGTCCCTAGCCAAAGAAGAGACAAAACCTTTAATTTTTGAATGTCTGAATTTAGAATTTAGTCAGCCTCCTTTGGATTTTGAATGATTATATATAGTATTGTATCATCAGTGAATAGTCTTAGTGATGATTATATATCATTTATATATGCTAAAAATCATAATGGTCTAAGGTTCAATCCTTGAGGGACTCCTGCATTTATAAATTGAAAATCCGAGAGTTGAGAATTTAGGACAACTCTTTGTTTTCTTAATGACAAGTAATGTTCTAATCGCAACAGTAAACTACCTCAAATGCCAGTCTTCTTCAGTTTAATAGGTAATCTGGAATGCCAGACATGATCAAATAATTTACTTATGTCAAAGAAAACAGCTCTAACTTGGTTTCCATGGTCTAGAGCTAAATAAATCCTGTTATAAATATCTAATAACTGACTTGTTGTAGAATCATCAGGTGTAAAGCCTGAATGATTAGGTACAATCAAGTTATGTTGAACAATATAATTATGCAAATATTTGTGGACATATTTTTCAAACACATTCAACAAAATACCAAGGAGTGATATTGGGCAATGGTTTTAAACATTTGTTCTACATCCTTTTTTATATACTGGGATCACATTGGCTAATTTCCAGGAATCTGGAAGTCTCGAGGCATTAAGAGAAATGTTAACGGTCTAACACAGTGGATAGTTAATCGAACATGAAGTTCTTTTAAGTAACTTGGGATGCAGTACATCTGGATCACGCACCTTGGATTGATTTAAACGAATAATAACGCTGTATATGTCATCTTCACTAATGTTAATGTAAGAGTTATTGGGGTAGGGAGGGGGGGCCAATATTTGTGGAGGTTAGTCGATGAAATTGAATACCTACAACTATGCTAACTTTAACAGACATAAATCCACTAATTTCAGTACTCATGATAACAAGTTTTCCACGAAACCACAAAACTTTCTACCAACAAAAATAAATTTAACCACAGTATTTAACACAAAAGTGATTTAAGTAACTTTCATAGTTAGAACAAAAGTGTTACTTTTATATTGAACAGGACATTTTTAGCTATAATATTTATCACAAAAATGTTATTAGCAATTAGTTGCGACATGAAAAGCAAACACAGAGATATAAAAGTACAGATACTTATATCATGCAGATTGTATTATTTCCCTTTATGTTGACTTGCATTATTATTTCCCTTTATGTTGACTTGCATTATTATTTCCCTTTATGTTGACTTGCATTATTATTTCACTTTATGTTGACTTGCATTATTATTTCCCTTTATGAATTATCAGTGAATATGGTCCTGGTATTCCTTATATGTACTTTAGCTGGACATTGTCTACTACAGAGTCCTGGGGACATGGAGCATAAAAGGAGCATTACAACATATGTTGACCAATCCTAAACCTGATTCTTTCAAGCTGAATAATCAAAAACCTACCAGGGATCAAATAATGAATAATTCTAATGACACAGCTGTTTAGTGGTTTTTGGCCCTGTAATTGTGTCGATATTGATTGAAATAGCCATTTGTTAATAGATCCTTTGTAAATTATGTATGTAATCTAAATGAAGCTTGTGTTACTGGTGGTGATGATGATGATGATAGTGATGATATAAATGATAATAATACTATTAATACTACTACTACTACTACTACTAATAATAATAATAATACAGTAGTAATAATACATGGGTTATTCTAGAACTGAACATTTGGGTTGGAAATTTCACCTTCCATTTAAAAACAAGTGAGGGGAAAATTTTCTGAATATCAGAGAGATTTAGTGGAGAAATAATTGTAAGTCTTGAAAATATTAATACACAATATTTTGGGTGCAGATGTTTTGAAATTACAATGAATATCACCATTTCATTTTATAGAATAAATAATAATAATAATGATAATAATGAAAACTTTTAATATTGTTAATGACTGATCATCAAGGCAGCAACAAAAAATTCAAAACAAGCTACTAGCAACTGTAATAAGAATTAAGAAATCATTTGTACAAGTTATTGGTTGGTGCATGTTTGAAATACTTCATTACAATAAATACATAATTTATTTAAGTAACTTCAACTACCTCTACTACTACTACTGTTATTACTACAACAAGGATTTTATTCACAAAAACCTTTTCCTCATGATCTATTGAGTTTTCTCCATATCCTCATTTGTATTGACAGCAGGTGAACAACTCCAGCTGTTCTGTTTTGTATCATGTCTCCCTAGTGTCAGTATTACATAAGTTTTACATATTTTATGAATACTTTCTTAACCCAATTGTTTTAGTCCAGAGAGAGAGAGAGAGAGAGAGAGAGAGAGATCTAACATTGAGCTGAGAAAGGAGATTGTTGTTGAACTGAGTTATTGCTGAGAAGATTTTGGTGAGAAAGAAAACTAGGCCTATGGGAGACTGGATGGAAGATTTTGATGTGAAAGTTTGAAATAAAACCTAACAAAGTTTAAATTTCTGAAATAAATTTTAACAAATCTTGATGTCAGTTGTTTTAAAGTTTTTGTTCCATTCGATTGGGATGTTTCTTTATTATAGGATTGCTCTTTGATCTTTCATCACTTTGGTCACTGATTAAATTTTCCTTTCCCCTCTTGATGATGTATACCCAGTGTTTGACTTCATGACTGGTTCCACACATATTTTGACACATTTCTTATGTGTTAATTCAGCTTGAGCACAGGGTGACAGTCTGTTGCATCCATGGTCTTGTTTATTTCAGACCTGACCACTGTAACACCCCAATCATTATTCCCCATCACACATAGGACTTAGCATGATGGTGTTAGAATCCCACTTGATTACTTGTTTGCTGTTTGAAGACAGCTAGAGGCCAGCTCCTCTGTTGGATGGATTTTACAATTATCCAATATTCCTTTCTGTCAATACTGAGGCATTGATTGGACCCAAACTGACCCAAGGAATTAATTAAACCTACATATTGATTGATACAATGCCTTGACCTTCAAGTTTCTTTGAACTTGCATAATGTTTATTCATCTGAGTTTGATTGCTAGAGGGCTGTGTGGTTTACTCAGAAATAATTTTACAACTGAGGTTAAAATTATTTTCTTTAATTCTATGTTAGGAACCTTCATTTCAAGAAGATAAAAATCCTAAATCCTCTAGATTGCTTTAATTTGTTGATCAACGATTATAAGAAGTGTGAAATTTTTTCTCCCAAGATTTTGATTACTTGATAAAAAGTATGAAGAGATTGAGTGTTTAATTTTATTAGCTTTCTCTGCACATTGAAAATGAGGTTATGCCTTGAGGATCACCATCATCAAATTCAACAATTTATGGTCCTGTTATTTAAGTACATGCTTTGTTTTATTAATTGGCAGTTTCTTCTCCAAAGCCTAATTTTAGGAATTTTTTAACTTTAATTTCCCTCTTAATAATTAAGAAGCATCATTTCTTCTTGGTTAGAGTGACTTACAGTGAGACAAACACATTATTTTCTTCCTGTACATTAAATTTTGATCACATGGCTCAGCAAATCTTGAGCTTACAGCCCATCAGTTAGAATAGGGTCTGGGCTACCTTATATTGAATTCAGGTGGCTTCTAATCATGAATTGCTGGAGACTTTTTCAGAGTGTAGTCGAGAGTATTTTGCAAATGACTGCGTAAAAGAAACTAAAGCAAAGAAATGAATTCAGCATTAAAATTTATTGTTAGTCGTGCTGTTCAGAATTGAAAACATTTCCTTTTTCATCTGATGACAGAATATTCTTTTTGTCACATTTGTTGATAAAATTGGATGAACCAGTTCATGGGTTTTCTTTTCTTTAAATTTAAATTTTAATGAATTAAATCAGTTGCAATAATAAGGGAATTTGGGATCAGAAAGTCAAAGGTCAAGGTCATTGAAAGAAGAAAACTGGAGTCTGCACAATAACTTTAGGTAACATCAGTGACCTGAACTTAACTTTGTGAAAGGTTTGCACTTGGAGTATGGGAAGATTTTATAGTCAAAAGGCTGAAAAATGACAAATGTATTTAGCAGAAAAATTTTGCCTGTTGACCATGTACCTTCACTAAAGTTTGTGGCTAGCTTACACCTTTTGGTAAGAAAGAAGCCTATATACTGTTTGGTAGAAGGACAAAGGTCAAGGTCATTGTGGCTGAAACAAGATGGCCTGTTTTGAATTCCACCAGTCATAGGTAAGAAGAATTTATAGGATGGTCTGTTTCTGTCATCCATCCATCCGTTAGCACATGTTACCACTACTCCTCCTAAACTACTTGGAGGATTGCCATGAAACTTTATTAACACATTCATCCCAAGTTCTAGTTGGTGCTCAATGAAAATGGTGAACTCAGATATCCAGTATGACTGCTACAGTGGCTGTCTTGAGAGTCTTGTTTTTGATTTTTCACTTCTTATGATGTCTAGTTGTTCCTAAATGAAAATGGTGCAAATCTTAGATCCAGTATGGCCAACATGGCAGCCATCTTGAAAATCTAACTAATACTGCTCATCTTGGATAGATGGTCATATCGACATGAGGTTTTAAAAGACATATGAAAATGGTGCCAATATGACAACTAATATGGCCACCATCTTGTAAATGTTATTGCCACTCCTAAATACAAAGTCATATCATCATGGAAGCAGTTTAATCTTGGATTACTGGAAATTCTTTTTGGACAGTTGAGCATCTGTCCCTTCGAGGGACTCTTGTTGCATAATAAGTTCTAGACCACATATCTTGACAAAAGATTGTCTTTGGCTTGCATGTAAGGTAAGAAAGAGGGTTATTGATTTTGGTGTCAGAAGGTCAAGATCATCCTGTCTTAAAAGAGAATTGGGTTTTGTGAATCACTTTTGTTCTATTGTAAGTTCAATGATCAAACTTTGTGAATGACTTGCAAGTAAGAAAGAAAGATATTAATGTTTTGGTATAAAGGTCAAAGTCATGTTCAGTCTACAAAGAAAATAATTGTTCTGCACCTTATGTGCAGTTCACCTGGACCAAATGTCAAGGTCACTGAGACCCATTAGTCAATAATTTCAGCCATGTTCTTCTGGTGCCTACATCAGACATGTAAAACTTCCTCCAGGATGCAGGAAGAATAGTGATTTTTAAAAAAACCTGTATGATATAAAAATGATAAATCTAACCAGATAAGATCAGGTTGTAGGTGGAATGTGGCACACAGGCCATAGGTTGCACAAAAGCCTGGCCTACATAGCAGTCTGTTAAATGCGTTTTTTATATAACATTCCACTTACCATCCTCTTGTTGAATTTTAATGAACTGCACTAATTGCAGATATATATTATCAAAACAACAGCATGTTTTTCTAATTCAGAATTGTTATTGTTGCAGATAGCAAGTGCAGAAAACTGTCTTAAATATTTTCTTCAATCTAGCCTGGCTTCTGTTCACAGTAATTTCACAGCGAGTTCTTTCATGAATTTTAATGAATCCCTTCTGCTTCCGACACATTCTAATCAACCAATACTGCCAATTTTTAATAAGATTGACACAACAGTCCTTTGAGGCCTATTGTTTTTTATTTTCCTGGCTTTTTTATTTTGCAGATAGTCGTCTTAGCTTTGTTGTGAATTTTGTTGTAATGTCACTTTTTTGACTGGAAAATAGGGTGTTGTATGGTGGCAGGATTGTCTGTATCATTTCTTCATATTGGCCAAGAGCAGAAGGAGTGTGAATAATGTTGGTCTTTGTAAAACTTTTGTCATTTGTCCATTTCATGTCACCCATGAGACACAAGTTATTTGAATAAAAATGCACCTCAGCATTAAGGGTTAGTGTTAGGACTGGTCGGCTCAGTGTCAGGATAATGTGGCTGGGTGGGACATAATGCTACATGTCTGCAGCTTGATGCCCCACTGCTAGACGTCATTATAAACTGCCACAATGTAGACATCATAGCGATATGACTGAGAAATTATTAAATGTGTGTGTTTGTGTGTGTGTGTGTGTGTGTTTACAAATTTGTTTGAATTGCTGGACAAGATTTTCCATTCTCTCAGCTAATCTTGCATTCATACCATATATGCTTGCTGTGAAGATAAGTCTAACTAATTGCAAACTGTGTAGACCCAGATCTGCAATGCACAATGCGCCGGTGGATCTGGGTTTGTGCAGTTTGTTAGTAGTAATCAGTAGAACAAACAACATAGACCCTGATCTGCAGGCACATTATGCTATGGCAGCTCTGGATCTTTGTTGTTTGCAGTTTGACTTCACTTATAAGTGAGTATATACAGTATTATGTCCTAGAATAAAACAAACTGCGACATTCAGATTTAGCAATACAGGTATCATGAAAGGACATAGAATGGACAAATGCAGACTTTCCTTACATGCCACATTTTTCCATGGAGGCACAGATAACCACTCCAATAAATTAATTTTGAACAGTTGTACATAGTATTACTGTCTTTGTTAAAGATGCTGAATAAGTTTGTTAGAAGTGTGTGAAGAGCTAATCTTTAAGCATGGGATTATCATAGGGGAAATATAATATTTTTCTTGAATTGTTGTATTCTCTACCATTTCAACTTGATTTTTTATTTGGATAACAATATTTCATTTTATATCTGCAATCTAATATTCCTGTTTCCAAGGAAATCATTAGCCATTCAAAAAGCTTGGTGTTTTATTAAGTTTACCCAAGATAATGAAAAGCCATTTGTGTTTACTTGGGTCTCTATTTTAGGGTACCAAGTTTTAATTACTATTGACCACAGTATAGAATGCACTCAGGTGAGAGAAAGTATAATTCTCTCTCATCACAGTTCACTTAAACTATTTTAGCCTGGCAGTGGGTTCTCTATTGACTATCCAGTATGAAGCACTCTTAAGTGTTTGTCATCGATAGTAACTGTTACTGTTGTAAATTTGATGAAAAAAGGAGAGGAAATTATTAAAAGTGTATACAGGTAGCACGCACAGGCTGCCATTAAAGAGCTTAACAAAGCAGGCCTGAACACCAGCTGTCTGGTTCTCAGAGCCTTATAAGACAGTAGAAGGGTTAAATGACAACCACTCTCATGGTATTTATCTGTTTTTGCTGATCATGGAGTTTATATCTGCAGCATGGTGATTCTTTGAGGTGCTTTGTGCCAAGCCTTCAAGGCGGGAGATTTGGGTTATTGTCAAATCCAGGTAAGGATTCTAGTGACTGACCATATACAAATTACAGCATATGGTTGATGGCAGAGAATTATACATTGGAATAAGTAGTGGTGGATAAAATAATTGTTATTCATGAAAGGTCATTTATTCTATTCTTGACAAAACAAAACTTGGGTTTGGTTTCTGCTTATATTTAGTATTGGGAGGATGCATTTGTGTACTAGAGTTATATTTAGAAGTGGACAGTGAGAGAGAAAGGAAAGTTTTTATGTTTGGTAAGTGACTCTTATTCATGTATTTTAGGAAGCATGTTATTTTTTTAATGAATTATTCTAATCAGGAGAGCAGGGGGATATGTATGCATGTCTTAGAGTTTAACAGCATCTACATGATAATGGCTGTATGGTGCCAATTAGAACTAAAGTTATGATAAGGTACAAATAAAAAAAATTGAACTTACTTTATTTACTTGAAGGTAAAAGATAAGGGTAAAAATGTTACAGTTCTGTAAAATAAAAGATATAGGTAACAAATATAAAATCTGTAAATTATAGAAAAGTGTATGTAGGAACCTGGCAGAAAATTTTGTTTGCACTGGTCTTATGTGTGTGTGTGTGTGTGCATGCGTGCGTGCGTGCGTGTGAGAGAGAGAGAGAGAATCCTTGCAGTGACTGTACATATTCTTGTCAAAAGCTGGCAACCTGCAAAAAATGTTCTTATGATTTTGCTGTCAGATATCTTTTTAAATCCTATATTGATCATACCTGCAGAATGTTTTTCT
Source organism: Megalonaias nervosa (assembly GCA_016617855.1). Lineage (NCBI taxonomy): Eukaryota > Metazoa > Mollusca > Bivalvia > Unionida > Unionidae > Megalonaias > Megalonaias nervosa. Next base: position 46,443 of record JAECUM010093104.1, read on the forward strand.
TCTGCATATTCAAAACATTTCTTCAAATTCTTAATACAAATGCTGACAGTCTGCTAAGATTGTCTTTAATTGGAATAAAACAAATATTAATTTGGCATTTTAGAGTTTCAATCAGCTCTGGTCCTGGCCTGATACAGCCAGATATTTGTATGACCACAAAACTCCAGCTCAAATTGACCAGACCATGTCCAGCCTGTCATTAAAAACTTTTCTGCCAGTAGGAGAATCAAAGATTTGAAAAGGTATGAAGATCCATGGTTTATTCCATGAAAATGTTGTGGACTTTGAGCTCAGATTTTATTGATCATGTAGATATCTTTTGTGGTCAAACAAATTTGGTGATTTTATTAAAAAATGAGAATTTAATTTGGGATATTTTTAACTGAGCAGTTGGGGATCTAGAGAGATGTACACATTCAAGGTGGTAAATTTTGGCTGAATCTTTTTTCAAGATCTCATTCTTAGACTGCTTAAATGCAAAAATGTCTTCTGCACTAAAAATTTTTGTTATATGGCATATTTTAATAACTTTTAAGAATATGGGTCCGATACATGTTAATTGGTTTATACATGTAGTGGTTTTCTTCAAGTTCTCTTTACTTTCATCCACCTTCTACACTTTCAAGTCTCTGCTACCTCCTCTGCCTTGTACATTTTCAGTATCAGATGTTAAGGTTGTTGGTAGATGTACTAACAGAGTAAAACACATGGAAGTTCAGTCCTAAACATTTGATTAGTAATGTTTGTGATTGGTTTGTAGGATGGAAACTAGATTGGTGGGTAGGATGGAAGCTAGATGAACGTATAGGTGTAACACTGTCCACTGACAAGAAACTTCTTTATGCCCCCTGTTGTTAGTGGTGGCAGTCTGTTGAATATTTGAAGATCACTCATTGGTTCATTATAATTGATCAACTTTTGATTTTAAATCATTATAGATTTTTTAAATATATTTTTTCATGTACAGTCATTTTTGTGTTCTTTTTAATGGTTAACTCACTTTCTCCTGGAGATCATTTTCATTTTCATTTGAAATGGGAGTAGAAAACACATCTTGTTTTACTACTTCCAATTGCATCCAGATACATATGTTTCAGAGAGATTTTCATTTTAATGGATGCTAAAATGTATCAAAGATGTTCTTGATTGGCTGTTACACCTGCACATGAGCAATACAGGTGAAATTTTTTTTGGACCTATGATTTTTATGTCTTGGTCCCTTTTTACACCAAATTTCAAACTTACTATACTTTTTGAAAAGGTTCATCTGTCAACATGCAGTTTGGACTTGCCTGCTTTGGATCTAATAGCAGATACTCTAAAATTTGGTTGCTTACTCCCATTCCAGAAATGATTATTTGTGGCATAGAAAAAATCTGGTCTCAAAAATTATGATTATTGGGCTGTAATTTTTAATGTGAGTAGATAGTCTACATTACTTGATCTTACTATAGAGTTATACCTTTTTCCTTTATTGTTATACCACTTTGGTATATATTACATTTTTTTGATGCCAAAGAACTGGAAATGAGGGTACTGCTTTATGACACAAAAAAACCATGGCATGTGGGAATAATGAATTAAGTTATTTTTATCCCATAAAATGGAATGGTTTACCTAGTGTTGTTCCGATTATCGATTATAATTGATCAATAGTTGGTTGAACGAACCAATAAGATAATCGATTGTGAAACTCCGTAATCGATTGTATTTAAAGGGAGACTACTTCTGTTAGTTGCATGCAAAACAACAAAGGTTAGTAAAATTCCCAGCCACTAAAGTTGATCTGAATTATTAATTCCCTTCACAACTATAAATATAAAACCATATCATATTCCATAGGTGTAAAATTTCATAATTAGGAACATACAGTCATGATTACATGATCAAGCTGTTAAATTGTTGAGTTAATAAATTTAAACACATTTTGATGATTTGTTTCAGTTTAAATGTAAATTACTTTGTAGCATTTGTTAACAAATGATAAACAAGAAAACCATGTCCTTCTGTACTTTAAATTATAGATACATCACATATGAATGAAAGGATTTTGGGGGATTGTAACAGTATTTCAGTTACATATGACTGATCAGCCACAAAATGTTGCTTTCATTTAACAAGTTGTAGAACCAAAAAAAAACAATAGAAAAAATTTAATATTTTTATGAGGTTAAAGTATACATGTCATTAAAAGAGATTATTCCTGTACATTTATTAACATTTTGAACTCTTGATCAAAGATTTAACTGTATAACAAACAAAATTTAAAATTTGCTCTTAGTAACTGATTATAATTGATTATCAGTTGGTTAAGTGGAACCGATTATTGATTATGAAGTTCTGACCAGTTCCCATCATTAGGTTTACCAGTACATTTATTAGCTGCTGTATTGTTAGTGCATGGGTTGCACTAAACAACAGAAGGCTGTTTTAACTGGGAGCTGTTACTCATAAATTTTACTTTCCTGAATGATTCCATCCGAGAATGTTGAAATGTTAATTAGAGAAGGTAAAACTACCACTACTACTCTTGGGGCCTCGGGTGGCTGAGTGGTCTAAAGTGCTCACCCTTACAGATCATTCTCAGACATCATCTCTGATTGCACAGGTTTAAGTCTCAGTTCGACCAATGTGGGTATGTTAGAAAGCTTGCCAGTAGCTTCCTATACATCAGTGGTTCTTCCCAGAGTCTTTCTGGGTTCTTCCTCCACCAGATATTCTGCCCACTATGTATAGCTTTTCATTGCTAAAAATTGGTGTTAAACCCCACAAAAAGAAAACAAAGCTACAACTACTTTATAGTTTTACTCTGTGGTAATTGGCTAAAATTCTACGTTGCTATTTTGCCAAAAATTAAAGTTTCATCAAAATTTAGGACTAAAATATTACAGATTACAATATCTCTGATTTAGGTTACTGCCTTTACCTTAATTTTTTGTACACTCTAAACTTCTGGACACCTGAAGAAAAATAGTGCTACAGGTCTATCCAAACCCATCTTGGTATTTTCAAACAGTTTTGTATTTTTTATATATATATTTTTTCCCCAAAGTTTTCAGGACATACCGATAATAAAAAGTTGAATTGTATTTTTTTTTGTAAATGTTTCAAAACTTTTTATTATTATTTTTATGTATGAATAATTATTTTTGAAAATATTAACATTTTATGCTCATTCCAACTTTTTGGGGCAAATTCTTTTAATAAGACAAAAGTTATACATTTTTTAAAAAAAGATCTTGATTTTTATGGATGATGGTATATGCCAAACATAGAGGATATGAAACATCACAGAAAATATGGTAATTTATGTACTACAATTTAGATTATTTAAGGTAATACAAAATTTCAATGCTTTTCGTTTTAGAATCAAGACTGTAGACTCTATATCATTGCACAGCTTTAACTGCATCTTATTTTCCTCTGTTGAACTTTAGTCATAGAAATTGTTTCAATGGTTTTGACTCAAAATTTAGCATGCACTTTTCACTCCATTCTAAATAATTTAGATCCCACATTTCCTGCATTTGAAATTCAAACAATAAAACTGAGTCCCACTGGAAAAGAATGTACTAATTTGGCCTGAGACTTTCACATTGTGCCAGTTATTTAATTAAATATTGGTTTTCAAAGGCTGCAATTGTACAATATTAATATTGTTTTTCCTTGTATCTAATATATATATACAGTAGTTTGATAGTAGTTTTATGATTATGTCTTGCAATAATTACAGCTTCATTTATGGGAATTTATATACATCTTGCATCCATGGGAATAAGTATGTATGGATGTCAACATGGTCATTTAGGCACATTTACTAAATTTAAATTAATTATTGGTGGTTCTAAAATATTATACTAATTAATCTAATCAATATCTATTGAGTCATGATTATTGGATACTCTGCACCTTAACTGTCATCAAGAAACTTTCAGGTGAATATTGTTGATCATTATAGACTTTTACAATGTCAGCCATTTACTAAAATGGGTAAAGAAAAGAGCACATTGGGTCAAAACATAACAATGTAGGGAAGTACAATTTTGTTCAACATATGTGTAGCTTTCATTGTGGCATCAAAGCATAAAACATTCAATCCCATTTGTACTGGATCACACCTTTAGGTTGACCTCATCCAAAAATGCACTTTAACAGTAATGTTTGCATTTGTATTTTTTGTGCATGTAAATAATGACCTTGCTAAGGAATATGGATTTATGAGGATCCAAATGAAGAGAATAATCATCATATAAAGGTATGTGTAATCAAATTAAACAAAATTGACATCTGTTACTGAAATAGTCAGTACTGAATGCATATATGACCATTATGACTTGTAGTAGTGTTTACGGCACCTCAGTCAACTGAAATATTGACTTATTTTGAAATAAATATAAAGCTTGTACCACAGATCAACAAATCCACCGTTGTTCAGTAAATTATAACATTTTTTTCTTTTGCAATAAGGTATGTAGGATAGATCAAAATATTGGAATGTTTAATTTCTTTTAAAAAAATCATTATACTTTTCATGTAATATCCGAGAATGGAGATAGTTTTGGGCCATGTATTGGAAACTGTGTCAATATGTTAGAATTGGTTATAAACATTTTGCTAGATTCTAATTTGAGGACAAGTTTGTAGGCATTTGATTTGCGCTTTATAGTTTGCAATCAAGTTAGCTGTACACTGGTGCTGAATGAATTTACAGTCACCTTTACATGAGTATGGAAGGAATTTACAGTCAGCTGTACATGAGTATGAAAAGAATTTACAGTAACTGTACGTAAGTATGAAAAGAATTTACAGTCTGCTTTACACAAGTTTGGAAGGAATTTGCAGTCAGCTGTATATGAGTACAGAAAGAATTTACAGTCAGCTGTACATGAGAATGGAAGAAATTTAGTCAGCTGTAGATACACAAGGAATTTTTTTTAGTCAGCTGTACATGATGGAATGAAATTACAGTCAGCTGTACATGAGATTGGAAAGAATTTAATGTCAGCTATACATGAGAATGGAAGGAATTGACAGTCAGCTGTACTTGAGTATGAAACAATTTACAGTCAGCTGTGCATGAGTATGAAAAGATCTTGCTGTCAGCAGTGAGTATGAAAGAAGTTACAGTCAGCTGTACATAAGTATGAAAAGATCTTGCTGTCAGTGGTATGTGAGTATGAAAGAATTTACAGTTGCTCAACTTGAATATGAAAAGAATGTACTTGGCATTGTGCCAACAATTTATTATATTTATTATTTCACTTTTTCAGAATAATCTTGTTTGAAAATAAAGTGCCTATTAAAAATGTTGATTACTTTATTAATAAATTTTGATAAAGAAATCAATAGATATTCATTTTAAAATGAGTTTGGAATTGTGAACGGAAGTCTGACCAAATTTGTTTGCTTCACTGACTGATTTGATTTCTCTGCTGCCAGAATTTTTCTTTTGAAAATCTTGTGCCCATTTAGTGATTTTTAGTAACGATATTGGGCCAATTAGATGCTCCTCAATGCACTTCCTTTTGGCCTAAGGTCAGAAACAGGAGAGCTCATCCTTGTCATGGACTGATGCTCTGATTTGCATTTAACATTAACTTCAGGCTCCTCAATTGTAGCATGCAGATCAGAGATCTTGACATTCAGTTATTTAATACAAAGACTATATGCTAATGGACAGATGAAAAGAATGTGTCTCGGATATGGCCATACCAAATTTCTCTTTCTATGTCTAATTGTTCTTTGTATTTTTTTTTTTATAATGGCATATGTTTGGTCTTTGTTTAGTCAATATTAACCAATTTCAACAAATAAAATGGATGAGTTAATCAAATGTGTCTTGATTGTGTTTAAAGTGAATTAAAATGAGCCAGTCACAGTGCCAGTCCTTATTGCCAGCACTTTTATTCTGGATAATAACTGACATTTGCTCTTTGGCAATAATACACATTTCCAAAAATAAAACCATATGACAAGTAAAATGTATTGATTGTACGATATTGGAATAAGGTATAAATTATGCATGACTGATGGATTAATTAAATCAGAGGTGTCAGAAATCATCATCTCATTCTAATTCTATCCCAGATAAAATTCGGAGAAATCAAATACATTTTCATTTAAATTTTTTGACTTTCGGTCCAGTTGGATTCCATGACCCATGATTTTCTGATATTCTTAGAAGATTCATGTTTTCTTGATTGCCTCAGATAAAATATCCGTAAAAGTAAAAAAAACCTGAAAGGTTGCCATACTTGTTGCTTTTTATGTACTCTGTGTATCAAATGCAAACAACATAGATCCAGTCAGAACATCCACAACCTTTTCAGTCATTTGCTTGAAAAAAAACACTTCAGATTATCTAATGACCATTTTGAACTGCTGTTAAGCCTGTGATTGTTATTACATCATAATAATTAAAAGATTTCACATTGATCTGATGATGTGTCATCGTTAATAGCAGTGAAGTTGTTCTTACATCGTAATAATTTCATTGATGCCACAATGACTTGATGATGTGTCCTCATTAATAGCAGTGTAGTTATTAGATCATAATAATTTCATTGATGTCACAATGACTTGATGCCATGTCATCATAGATAGTAATGTTGTTTGAAGCCATTGAAACCAAATGGTTTCTTCAAATTGCAGGAATAACAAAAAATGAAAAGTACAGGTATTTCATTCATCATTTAAATGTTGTCATTTGTAAAATGTTTTATAAGAATCTGTTCTTTGCACAGCTAGCTGGATGTTCATTTGCCAAAAACTTTCCATGGTGGGAAATGTCAGTACAATTACCTCCAAAGTTACTCAGCTTGTACCAGAAAGAGATGATGTTCTGATTAAACATAGACCCAGTCTAACTGCCACTGCCTAATACACCACTAGATCTGGTCTGCTTTGCTAGCTGTGCCTGTTATTTGAAGTGAACAGCAGAGACTGTGATCTTCCTGTCCATTACACTATGTAATAGCAGATTTTGGTCACTGATGTCTGCTTTTGGCTGCACTTGTTGTCAATTTGTTATGTGTTTGGTTACAGTTCTTCATTTGCATTTATTTCCTTAAGTCCTTCATGGAGTTTCATCATACTTTGCATGAATCATTGTGAAACTAAGACAATTAATTCTAAGACATTCTTGCCTGACCTTTTACCTTGGGGTCAAGGTTACAGTCATACAAATTTATGTGAAGGTTTTGGCTAAAATTCAATCTTGCATTTGGTTATATTTCCTAAATTTCATCATAGATTTTCTTCATAAAGGAATGAATATATTAAGAAGTTAAGACAATTCATTCTGTGACACTCATGCTGGCCCCTTTGATCTTTGGGTCAAGGTCATAGTCATAGAAAATATGTGTTTATGTTTTGGTTGAGGTTTTTTCATTTGCCTATACAAGTAATTCAGAAACCCCTTAATGTATTTTCTTCTGATTTTTTGAATAATTTTGAAACTAAGATAATTCATTCTATGTTAAGGCTACAACATTTACGTTTACATGTGTAAATGCTTTAGTTTAGTGTACTGCCTCAAAACATTTACAAAATCAGTAACCATGTAAATGAACATACGGGTAAACAAGGATATCGGTGATGCAGGAAATACCTATTCCAATTAAATTATATAATTCCACATTACCTGCTTATGAGGTAGGATTTTCTGTTAATTGTTTTCTTAAAATATGTATGATTTTCACATCAAATGTGACATCATGAGGGAAAAGCCAATTTTAGTGAAAATTGGATGTATGACACACTGTACAATATTACATATCAGGTTTATTAAGTTATCCTGTTGACAAGAAAATTATTCAAGCTACCTGGTCTTTAACATAACCTGCAATAAGTAGCACTTTATTTTAAAGAGATGCCATTTCAAGTTTATAAGCAACTGTACAGTTTCTTGTCATATGCTGATAAAATCATTCTATGTTCATATGCAGACAGTATGTCGCATTCTTGATTACAGTTTTGATCATACAGCTATATGTAACAGTATAACAATGATTCAGTGTCTTACAATACAAAATCCTGTAATAATAAGAGGTAAAGATGTGTATCAAATGCAACAGTCCAAAGTTGTTTCATGTATAATATGCAAATTGTCAGTTGCTTACACGTAAAATAGCTGTTAGCCTATTGTGAAAACCAGGATAGGTTTGGCTTTGAATCAATTCAATTAAATGGCGTTGTTTTGATTATTGAATACTGTGTAGATGTTTAAAAATTTTGGTAAACATCACAGTCTAATATTCCATGTTGCACAGATTTAACCCTTTGACCTTGGGAAATTTGCATTCAAGTTTTGGCTACGTTTTTTTAAAATTTCCATAGATTTCTTCTATCTCTTGATGGAATTTGTCCATACTTTTGGATGAATGATTATGAAGCTAAAACAATTCATTCTACCACATGCTCGTATGGCCCTTGAGACCTAGTGGTCTAGGCCACATGTTTTGCACCATTGCTTTGATTGTGAGCTTGACATACAGGCCTTGACCTTCATCTACTTGGGTAAATATTAAAATCAACACAATGCCCCTACCATGCACTGTACATGGATAAATATTCTAATTGAAATCAACACTGTATGCCCCTAACATGCACTGTACATGGGTCAATATTCTAATAGAAATCAATACTATGCACCTGCCATGGGTAAATAGTCTAATTGAAGTCAACATTATACCCCTACCATGCACTGTACATGGATAAATATTCTAAATGAAGTCAACATATACCCCTACCATACACTGTATGTGGATAAATATTCTAATTGAAACCAACACTGTATTCCCCTAACATGCACTGTACATTGGTAATTATTCTAATTGAAATCAACACTGTATGCCCCTACAATACACTGTACATGGGTAAATATTCTAACTGAAGTCAACATTATACCCCTACCATGCACTGTACATGGATAAATATTCTAATAGAAATAAACACTATGCCCCTAACATGCACTGTACATGGGTAAATATTCTAATTGAAGTCAACATTATACCACTACCATGCACTGTACATGGGTAAATATTCTAATTGAAATCAACACTGTATGCCCCTACCATGCACTACTGTACATGGGTAAATATTCTAATTGAAGTCAACATTATACCCCTACCATACACTGTACGTGGGTAAATATTCTAATTGAAATCAACACTGTATGCCCCTACCATGCACTGTACATGGGTAAATATTCTAACTGAAGTCAACATTATACCCCTACCATGCACTGTACATGGATAAATATTCTAATTGAAATCAACACTGTATGCCCCTACCATGCACTGTACATGGGTAAATATTCTAATTAAAATCCTGCACTGTTGCAGTGGGCACAATAACTCCAGTAAGGTACCAGTAGATAGAGTTGGAGCACTACAGTTTATCTTGTTTGTGAACAACATTGAACTTTGCCAGTATATTGAAATTTTATGTGAATTCTGTCCGCATATTTTTGTCCTGTCTGTTAATAGGGAATGTCTTTCATTAATCTGAATCAATAGAAGAGGGATTTATAAATAAGATTCAGGCATGACTTTGCTGTAAAGTGTATTTATACTGAGATCCATCCAGATTGAATATTGTGACTAATTATCTAAGTAGGCAGAAGCGCTATTAGATTATCAAAAAGGTTTCCAAATGCAATGGTTCAAATGAATTCACTTAATGCAATTTGTTGTTTCTGAATATCATAAGCTTCCAAAGAGAGATTCAATTATCAGTGTTGGTCCTCTGGCTGTAAAAAATAGATCTCGAAAAAATTATTCCTAATAAAATTGATCTAAATCAGTTATTTGTATAATCTCATATGGCCAATTAGTGGTCTTGCAATGAAAGGGGAAAGTCTGGAAGGGATATTGTGTTCAGCTACATCCCGAAGCATTCAGAGAATTTCTTAATCTAACAATCTACAATCTATCTATTGAATTTATTTGGATTGTTTCTTATAATACAGATGACAAACCATCTACTCTTCATTTTTCTCGTTTTTTCCATCTTGCTCATAAACAGTGCCAGACTGGCGGTCTAAATTTTATGTCTCAGCTTTGATCCAAGGTTATTGGTCCAATTCAAAATTCGGCAAAGATGAGAATCATGATTGCTTAATGTCAAATTGGTTTGGGCTTTTTGCCACAATCAGGAATATTGCAGAATCCTTCAATAACAACAAAATCTTTCTTTCACAGAGCAATTTTAAGCAACATTGGAAGACTCGCTTGGGTAGTATGTAACGCTTCATCAGTTTAGTACAGTGTATATGAGACTGTCCATTCAGAAATGAGTGGAAAAAATGAATCAAGATACTGCTAATTCAAGAACTTTACAAAATATGAAAGGAGGTTCAAAAGTGGTTAAAAATGAAAGGTCTTTTTTTTAATCACCACTACAGAAAATGAGATAATGTTAGTACCATATCTGTTAATTTTTTTTTTTATGAGAATTTACAGCCAAAATAATCTATCACTAAAACTTAATCTATCATGTTCCTGTGCTGTTGAGGTTCTAATCAGTTAAGAACATGCTGAAGCACTGCCATTCATTATTTCTTTCTTTCTTTGGAGCATGTTACCAAAGCACATCAACCACCATTATGGTCGTAGCTCTGACCTGTGCAATGAAAATTTGCTGTAGGAAGGAATCACTTCACCCATAGTGCCATATAAAGGAAACAATTCTTAACTGAGTCTGGTTGTCTTTTACAGGAGTCTTGAAATGCCAAGGAACATCCTGAACTAATGGAAAAACTACAAAAACTTGTTAGTAGTTAAAACCATCACTCTGAACTTGTCTACTGACCCATCACATGACTGATGGATCATCTTTTCACAAACTGACTTAAAATTATTCACTTATTTTATTTATGTAGTAAATAAGATTAGATTTTCAAGATAATACAGACCAAAAGACCTATTATCCAAAGTTGACTATAGAATACACCCATGTTAGCAATATGGCTGAAGTAGTGATGTAATAGTTTTCACCTGTGCCAAAGCTGATCATTACACCCTTGTGCACTCACAAATGCACCAAAAAGAAAGTCATTCATTCACATATTGTGTACTCAGAGTGAACCTGAGGGACATTTGTCAAATTACAATAACTAGCACCAACCAAATTGGATAAATTACCTGGGATTAATTACGTTACAGGAATAAAGTAATTGAAAATATTTTGGGGCAAAACGACTCGACCTAATGCACTACTTTTTTCCATACACAGATGGTGCATTCTGAAGTGTACATTATAGCATAATGCAGTGCACTTTATATTGAGCATTCTAATGCAATCTCTTGTTGGGTGTCCCTTTGTGTGATGCCAAACAATTGGATGATTTCCATGATAGTTCACATGTGACATAGTCAAAGATGGAACATGTCAACTCCAGTGTTTTGTCAGGACACTTGAGTCTGTGAATGACAGATATGTTCTATCTCATCACTCACTCTAACATAGTCCTTTAATCAAAGGCACCCAGATTTACTGTATGTACTCACTTATAAGTTGACTCCAAATGCAAACTGCACAGACTCGGTTTGCCATTACATTATTTGCTGGCAGATCTGGGTCTCTGCATTTTGTTAGGAGTAGTCAGTAGAACAAACAACAAATTAACCCTGATCTGCTCATGTATTATGTAATGGCAGATCAGGGTCTATGTTGTTTGCAGTTAGACTTATTAATGAGTGTATATGGTACTCTTGCACTAAGCCATTTAATGCATTCAGAAAGGCATAATTAATATCACGCTGATTCAGACTCAGAATGGTATTGTAATTTTGTTTTGTTCAATTCAATATAAAAATGCAATTAGTTCCAGAACATTGAGTCAAATGGCCAGTTTATTAAATTCTTATCAGGAACTCTAATAGATAGCTGTTTGGCCTTACATGTGTACAAGCTAAACTTGTTGGTTTGAATACTGTCTTTAAGCAAGCACTTACTTTAATTGTGCTGTTGACTCAGCTCATTTGTGTGTAAAATTGTGAACAAAATTCAAGATTTTTTCTCTCAAAATTTGCTTGCATGTACACTGTATACTTCACTAACACTTAATAAAAAGTAAAAATGTTGACCAGGAGAGTGTTTGTGTGTGTGTATATATATATATATAGCAAGAGAGAGAGAGAGGCAATTAGCACAACACTTGCTCGTAGTGCAGATTAAAAGTTAAGTTCAGAAAAATGCAAGATAAATTGCAAAACAAAGATTCCACAATGTGAAAGCATACACTTATTGTATACATGTAGTAAAATCTGCCAAGGTATCAGGGTTTTCTCTGTTTAACAGTTTGCCTGCTCAAACAAACAACCTGTAAACAGGCAATGATGCCAGGTTTGCTCAAACAAACAACATGTAAACAGGCAATGATGCCAGGAGGATGCTCAGGTGGCTGGCAACCAGATTGGTCAGCATCCCATGTGGGCCACTGATATAGTCAATTGTCATTTTTTAGTAGGTTAATTGCCCTTCCTAAAAATGGGAAATGATCTTGTACAAAAATGCTGGAAAGGGTAGGGTGGGTTGGCACCATTAGATTCAAAATCAGATAGTTGCCCACTGGGCTAACAGAAAAAGAACCTGTTGCAAAGCAAGAGAAGTTGCAATGAGCAGAGTTCTGTGTTGCTCAATCTGCAGTACATTGATATTTCTACAATACTTCAATCAATTTTTTTTCTGATTATGATTTATAAAAATGATTGTTTAAAAATACAAGAACTGGATGGTCCAGCTTAATTTAAGTGGCCCAGATATGTGTATTGGACACAGTATTTATAAAACTAGTGTTTAAAAGGGCTTCCCATTTTTTTTTCTTGTTGCGTGTAATTTTATATTCTCCATTTGTAAAGTGCTATCTTTATTGATTGTAGTTGGTTTTGGGGAAAGGGGTTCAGTATGCCATAGCTCAATGGGCTACTTGAATTAAATATGCGGTAGCCCCAAGTTGATTAAAACTGAGATCTGCTCATAATAAATAGATTTGACAGGCACTGAGATAAATTCACATTTTGCAGACCTTGAGAGTTCAATTAGCAACATAGCAAATAAAGAAATGCATTGTTTTTAGGGAGGGGTATTATTAGAAACAATATCTTCCAACAAAGTGTTTCAATTTTATAATGAAAGCTGTAATTTGATTAGTAAATTGAAAGGTCAGCAGAACATGATGTCATATCTGTCTGTCTGAGCTCAGTTATGTTGGGAACTTGATATTAATAAGCTCTAATAGTCAGGTAGCCCGAGTATGCTGGGCACAAAATTTGTTGCTATCTGTTACAACAAAAGACCTGAAGTTTTGTTTGGTCTGGCTTACAGTTGACCTGTTGCTTCATATAATCTTCATAGAAATTTTCTTTCATATTTTCAAACAATAATTGATGATTTCAGAGGCCAATTCAATGAGATTTCTCTAAACACAAACACTTAAGTTATACTTCTGTATCATTATTCTCATAATTTCAGATTATTGTTAGGGCAACTTCAATTACACTGTAAAATAATACTGTTGACTCTTTTGAAGGTTTTTAAAGTAACTATATTAGGCATTTTATTTCAGTAATTTTCTGCTATTTGAAGAATCTCCTTTTACCTTAAAATCAATATCTCTTTGTGACATCATCTTTATAGGAAGATCTGAAAAATTGCTAGAAACAAATAGAAATGTTATCACATATTATGAAATGAAGTATGTATGGATTTATTCTCTGTAACAACCTATAATGATTCCTATGTAGGGATGTTGTTTTTGTGTTCCAGAGCTGGGGACTTATGGGAGAGATAACTTATATACTGGTATTGTTTGCACAAAGTTGCTGGTGTGGTATTTGGTGAGGCTTTATGTTGCCTGTGTGATGCATTGGGCCAAACATTTTTGGAGGCATCTATTGATTTGTGTTATGTTTTGGAATTTTTATGAGGTTTTTTTCTTTCTTTATGGAATATAATAATCAGAATTCAAGATTAAAAATATGTCTTAAATCTGCAAGTTTTACTAAATCTGTCTTAAGTCTGTAAGTTTTTTTAAATCTGTCTTAAGTCTAAGTTGTATTCAATCTGTGTTAAGTATGTAAGTTGTATTCAATCTGTCTTAAGCCTGTAAGTTGTATTAAATCTGTCTTATGTCTGTTAAGTTTTACCAAATCTGTCTTAAGTCTGTAAGTTTGACCAATATCTGTCTCAGTTCTGTAAGTTTTACCAAATCTGTCTTAAGTCTTTAAGTTTTACCAAATCTGTCTTAAGTCTGTAAGTAACACCAGTTCAAATAATCCTTCTTGTGTTGTCTTTCTTATGTTTTGCGGACAAAAAGAAGTTTCAAGTATTGTCAACTAGCATTACCAATTGAACATGGTTTTATACAATTTTGAATTTATTTGATGTTCGATCTTTTTGACATTTGCCTTGTTAAGCAAAAGCTAAATTTTGTAGGCATATTTGTTTTCATAGTCGGATTAGATTCTCAGGTCATTTCAGCAATTTTTCAAATTCCTTTACACATTTTAAAACAGACAAATGAAATTTGGCATTCATGTTTCTGTGCATTTATATGTAATAATAATAATAATAATAATAATAATAATAATAATAACCGTTTGACAAATGAATGAAGAAAGTTTATATTACATGTACATGGTTTCAGTTATTTCTGTTATCCATTAATGTGACTGTTTGGTCACATCAACATCACATTTTCACTAAAAATCTTTTTATGATATTGGTCCTAAATGAAAATGGTCCCCATCTAACATGCAGTGTGACCACTATGGCATCCATCTTGAAAATCTTGTTATTGCCACTCCTAAAAGGAAAGTCATATCAACCTGTGACTTTTATCAGAAGACTTCTTGTGATGTTTAGTTGAAAATGATGCCAATATGACTTTAGATATGGCCATCTTGAAAATTTAATCTTGTAGATGGATGGTTATGTTGACAAGGGGTTTTCACTGTAAGACTTCTTATGATAATTATTTGGTCGTAACTGAAAATGCTGTCACTCAGCCATCCGATATGGCCAACTTAGCAGCCATCTTGAAAATTTTGTTATTGCTTCTCCTCCTAAATGGA
This sequence comes from Megalonaias nervosa, assembly GCA_016617855.1. Classification (NCBI taxonomy): domain Eukaryota; kingdom Metazoa; phylum Mollusca; class Bivalvia; order Unionida; family Unionidae; genus Megalonaias; species Megalonaias nervosa. Next base: position 61,520 of record JAECUM010093104.1, read on the forward strand.
AAGTCATATCAGCATTGGGTTATCACCATAATATTTCTTATGATATCTAGTTGGTCATATATAAAAATCATGCTAATCTTGCATCTAATATGGCTGCCATGGTGGCCATCTTGAAAAATCTTCTTATTACTACTCAGTCTGACTGGATTGTCATATTCACATGGCGTTTTTGCCAAAGGCTTCTAATGATACTTACTTGTTTCTAAGTGAAAATAGTGCTGATCTGTTATCCAGTATGGCCATCCACCACATTGGCAAATTGGAAAAGTTTCTTATTACTCAAGAATATCAAACATGGTTTCAACACTAAGTAGTTATAAACAATAGCTGGTCTTATCTTGTATTAGGGATTTTTTTTAGGGACTTATGTTAATTAAGTAAATTATTTTTCTTGAATCTTTTCTTCTAGCTTTAAATGTCTGCTATGTGTTTGAGCATGAAGTTATAGGCATGTACAAAAATTCCATAGAAACCATCACACAGTTGGGATTTCATGAGGTGACAAGGAGATCATTTGACTGGTTAGTCAATACAGCTCATGAATACATTTATGAAAAGTCATATTTTTGAGAGATAATATATTGTTTCAGTATGTTAGAGTATGAATAATCTCTGCTGTCTTTGAAAAAATACTTGAGCTTGGCAAATGCAGGGTCTATTCTAGAATTTAAATTTTTATTTTGGTGGGGAAGTGGGTTTATATATGTGTGCATGTTTAGAGTTTCTTACATGTCAGCACCATATTGGCCTTATGGTGCTGATTAAAATGGAGGTTTTAAAAACAAAATTCCTTCTCTCCATTTTTAGGGGACAAAAATTACAGTTCTAAAACATTTAGGAGGGGTTAATAAGCAACAAATAAAGAGAATACAAATATGATGTACAATATTTGTCCATTCATTTATTTGTCAGTGTGACATGTGAGACATTAACTTCAATCTTGCAAATATGCATTGTAAAATAGGCCCTTACATTGTAAAATAGGCCCTTACATCGTAAAATGGGTGTAATTTAAAATCACTATTGCTGTCTCTTAAACCAGGTGAGCATCAGTGCTGACAATTTTGAAGCATGATATTGGATACTCAGGGTCTGTCTTTGAGCTCTTGGAGTCTTGTTGCTAAGTTTATTGAGCTACAAGAATAAAGTTAGCTATTTCCTCTTTTTGAACTCAGTTTGCCTTCCAAAGAAAAGCAAAATCTTATTCATAAGTGATGAGAGTGAGTTTCAGTGATTTGAATAATTCCTGTATCATGACAGTGTTTTGTTGCAAGGGAGATATGCTTAAATGGCAGAAGTTGAGAAAGGAAATTTCACCTGAACAAGGATGTCTCACCTGGATACCAAGTCATAAATGTATTAAAATTCAAAAGGTTGCCTAGTGGATTGATTTAATTTCAATTTGACTGTAACTCACACCAAAGCATCATTTTTGTAACATCTGAATTTGAAAGCTAAATTTACCTTAAAATTTGAATATGAATTTTAGAGTTTTCTCATGATACAACATCAGGAAGCTTTTTTTTACAGTGTCAGTTTTGCAGCTGTTTGGGGCTGTTGTTAAAGTGCATGTTTTTGTTATAATGATATGAAGCTGTTTGTACTGTTATTACTGTTATTACAGTGTCTGTTTTCATTACAACAACATGATGCTGTTTTACAGTGTGTGTTTTTTTTATTGTACATATTAGAACATCTAAAATCTGCAATATATGCATGTATATTATTTTGTGCAGTTAGTTGAATACTTATTCTCTTTCTTGCTCAGTATATATATATATATATATATATATATATATATATATATATATATATATATATATATATATATATATATATATACCCACTCTGCTTATATACCCACCCTGCTTAAAGTCCATGGATGCTGCTGCATCAAAATTATGTACAATGTATATTGAAGCAATTATTCCTGTAGTAATTATTATATTAGTGGGGCATACATTCACATGGGCAAAATTAAAAATCAACAAGGTATAACAAAATTCAGCTAAATTTGATAAATTTAATTGCAATTGTAAGCAAACAGTATGAACATAATCAAAATAAACCCCACAGTTTATAACATTTTTAAAGCAATTGAATGGTTAATTGAACGGTGTGAAATATTTTAAGACATTGTATTGATTTAGCACCTACAGTACTGTATATAATAATACAGTTCAGTTCTGGCAATGCGATCAGAATGCCATGAATGCTGAAAAAAGACTGAGCAATGCTGTTCATAGCAGATAGTAGCATCAAAGATATTCACTTTATTTGTGCACATCTCTTGTGAAATCACAGACAACTTATACTGATAAAGGGTCTAAATTATTTGACGATGTAAAAACTAAAACAAGGTTAAGTGAATCATAATATAGTGAAGTGTACCTCTCTCTCTCTCTCTCTCTCTCTATATATATATATACTCTGTGTGTGTGTGTGTGTGTGTGTGTGTGTGTGTGTGTGTTGACTTTGAGTCTTTTCAATGCAAACACAAAACAGAGACAAGACAAACAATAAACATAAAAGCATTGAAATTCCAAAAGTTTACATAACTATTTCTATTGGAATCAAAGCTTGAAAATGTTTTATGTTTTGACTAGTGGGCTTCAGCTTACCTGATGATGCTGTGTAACTATTTATATTGACTTACAAATGGATGAACCATATCACCATGATATTTGATGGAAATTGGTGTAAACGTAAATTATATCACAGATATTACTTTTTTTTAATAGTAATTGTAGGCAAGTGAGTGACTAATGAGTAAAATGAAAAAAATATAATTAAATGTAAATGTGTTGGCTGTAAAAAGATGATAATTTTATTTGCGAGTAGTTGTCATTTTCTGGTTTTCTTGATTTAGGCTGATTAGTTTCAGTGTTCTAAGTCAGCCTATCCAGTAAGATTCCTCATATTTCCTGGTTTTGCAACTCCATTTGGGGTTGTGAGCAATTGCAGTTAGTGTTACATCACTGAAATGTGACCAGGGGAAGAGAAGAGAAGTGTTCTGCAACTGAACTTCTGTCCAGCTTCTTTGTCATCCAATCAGATCTGTGAAGATTGATTCATTTGTGTATCTTTTCAGTTTCTACAACATACTGAATGCCACAGATCTTACATGTGACAAGATAAATTATATTCTCTGTTTTGTATGTTCTGTTTTGACCATGTAAGTTCAGTTTTCGCTTGTTGCTGTGCTAGAGAATGTGCTGGTCTCTATCATATGTTGATGGGTTTTGCAACATTTATCACCACATTGACCAGTTTTGCTAGGGTTGTCATGGCTTTTGATTGGTATTAGCTTTGCTCTGGCTAGGATGTCTTTGAGGTTTTTTGTTCTGCAGTAGGCTATACTACTGTTATTTTTTGGGAGGATTAACTTTAGTGTGTCACAAGATTCGACAATGGTCCAGTGTTTCTGGATGAGTTTACCTACTTTGGGGTTGTCTGGATGGTTCAGGATAAATGGTACCAGTATATGATTGACCTTTTCTTTCTATCAGTATTTTAGTAGGTCATTGTAGTTTGTTTGTTTAGCCCTTTGGATTGCCTCTGCTGTCAGAACTTTGTCATAGCCTCTGTTCATCAAATGTTCCGATAACTCTTCAGATCCTTTTTGGAATGTTTCATTGTCAGAGCAGATTCTGCGTATCCTCAGTGCCAGGGTATGTGGTATGTTCTGAATGCAATATTTTGAATGACAAGGAGAAGATACTGGTGTTCATCAGTTGTTTTTGAGTAGATGTCTATATGGAGTTTGTTTTCTACCAGTCTGGTTGTTGTGTCCAGGAAAATGTGGTTTGAGTTGGAGACTTCTGCCATGAATTTTATTGATATGGCCTAAATTAAGAAGACATGAAAAAGACAACCATGTGCAAATAAAATGTCATCTATTCAGCCACCACACATACATTTAAATTTTTTTTTTTTGCCTTTTAGCTTATTAATCTCTCAATTACCTATAATTAAAACAATGAAATAACCGGGATATAATTTAGAGTTACACCAATTTACATTAAAAAACCCACAGTGATATGGCTCATCCATTTGTAGGTCTCTGATTTGTATTTGCCTTTGAAAAAGACTCGGTGATTTGAAAGTGCTAAGGATAATGAGATACTAGTTTGTTGTCAGTTTATTGCATTTACCATGATCAATCCCTGACATACACGATCCGTTGCTGGATCCAGTGTACATGAAAGGACTGTTATTTGCCATATGATTAACAGTTAACATAGGGTTGCATGCTCTGTGGCAGTTCAGGTGAACTCTTCTTCCCATTGCCTGTCATTTTCAACCAAATGCACAGAAAAAGTGAAGTTGAAATGCTTTTGTATTTGGAGTACAGTATCAGCTCTTGTTTCTTACTTTAGTTGTTGTTGGGTTTAACACCATTTCTCAGCTCAAGATGGGCTATACATGGTATCCAGTATAACTGGTGGAAGAAACCGTAAAAACCCGAGTAATGACCAACATGAAGCTACTGGCAGTAATGACCAACATGAAGCTACTGGCAATAATGACCAACATGAAGCTACTGGCAGTAATGACCAACATGAAGCTACTGGCAGTAATGAGCAACATGAAGTTACTGGCAAGCTTTCTTACATACCCATGTTATCCAAGCCTGAGACTCGAACCCATGTGGGTAGAGGTGAAATGGCTGTGATAGGTAATGGCAAGTGCTTAATAGACCACACTGCCACATGGGGCCCCTCTTTCTTTGGTTCTAAGAGCAATGTACAATAGCTCAAACATAGTACTGGTATTTGGTCAATTTTAGTGTCAGTAGAATATTAATTTACATCAGTATATGAGATTTCTGCTAAAAATTCAAACAAGGCTTACAGAAGTGGGTGAAATTCCATTCATTTTGTAGCCCATTCAAGAGCAGACCACCGTGCACCTTTATAACTAGTTAAAGTATGTTTATTTTGTATTTGATCATACAAATTTTTGATAAAAGGACTTGTACTTTGATATCTGTAACCTGTTTTTGATGGTAACCTATTTTTCAGGTTACCATCATTTGCAGTAACAATGTCATACAATAACTTTACTGAATCAACCTAATTTTACTATTTTCATAAAGTTCATTGAGTATAATTTATATTAATGACAACTATTTGTGAAGTTTTCATAAAATTCATTGACAAATATTTGTAAAGTTTTCATTCATTGACAAATATGTATAAAGTTTTGATATTTGCACTCATCAGCCTGATTTAACAACTTATTACATACAGATGGTTAATGAATGAAAAATGGTAAGAATTAAGGAGAAGAAAGAATTAGAATTAGGCAGCTGACTGTTATGTAAATACTTAAATAGGTGTCATAGCATCAGCCTTAGATGTGGGAGGTTGCGGGTTCGAACCCCAACCAAGTCACACCAAAGACTTATAAAAATGGTATTAGCAGCTGCCTCACTTGGCACTCAGCATTAAGAGGTTAGTGTTAGGACTGGTCGGCCTGGTGTCAGGATAATGTGACTGGGTGGGACATGATGCTACATGTGTGTGGCATGATGCCCCAGTGCTAGACATCACTATAAACTGCTGCACTGCAGATATCATAGTGATATGACTGAAAAATTGTTAAAGCTACATTAAAAATCCAAATCAGACACACACACTTAAATAGGTATATAGAAAACATTAGAAGAGCAAATGTTGTCTTTCTTTTGACTCATATATGCAAATATTTTTGGTAAACAAATTACTGGAAGGCCCATTATTTCCATATAGTGATATTTTCAAAGAAATTTCAATATGAAATTTAACCTTTGTTAAGTATTTCCTGTCAACAGACCACAATGTACCAGATATTTTCTTTAGTAATCAGCTGTTACATCCAATCACACTAGTTCCACCTCTACATACTAACATCAGTCATATCCCATTTCAGGTATCTTTGTCCTAAACAAGTTCAGAAATGAATAAGAGATACATAGCAATTACTCATGCATATAAATTAATAGGTGCTTGATCTCCTTTGTTAAGTAAAGCTGGAGTGTTCCTTGAAGTTTATTGACATGTTTTATTAAAAAAATAATTTCCAGTTGATTTAAAGACCAATTGAAAATGAGGCATACTGATAAAAGTTGCATGATCCTAATGGTCCCCATGTCCCATATATACTCAGCTATAAGTTGAGTTTAACTGCAAGCTGCACAGACCCAGATCTACCATCACAAAATGTGACCACAGATCTGGGTGTCTGCATTTTGTTAGGAATAATTAGCAGAAAAAACAACATAGACCCAGATCTGCTGGTTCATTGACATGATGGCAGATTATAGTCTATGTTGTTTGCAGTTGGACCTGACATAAAGGCAAGTATATATGGTAATTTTATCTGACCCAGTAGGAATTTTGGTGATACATCATAAAGTAAGATCAGTTCAGAATTTATAAAACTTTTTCAGGAAAGCTATCCTTGCATTTCCGTATTGATAATTCCAACTTACATGTTCCATTCATCATGAATAATGCAAGTTGCAGCAGACCATGATTTGTATTTGCAGTTTATTGATTAAAAATGAAGCCAGGTGAAAATCCACTAAAATATCATTTCATTAAGCAGAGAAAGTATTACATTAGGATTTGTGGTACAATATTTCTAGTGTGTGTCACCTTTTCCTCCAATATGTGAAGGAAGCATATCAATATGTCGAAATAGAATCTTACCACTGTGGTAATTAGCAGGCAGGTTTTTTATCATTTTAAATGATTGGTCACAAGTAACACTGAGTACAAGCTGTCAGTTATATATATATATAAACTGATCTATCACACTGCAGATAAGAATCACCTGTGTATGTAGACCTATAGTTGCATTGGTTTCATGTATACATGAATTAATGCATTTAAACCTTTATATAAGGTGCTCATAAAGACCACTCTTCAAAATGGTATTTATACTTTAGGCTTGATTGTACAAGTCTGTTTTAAATTTACCTTTATAATATACTGAGGCAAAAATGGCACATTTATTGTTAATACAGATTTTGACAGAAAGCCTGTTTGTGTTTTATGTCTGCAACAAACGGCAAGACTACATGGTGACAGTGGCTGCTGGTCAGCTGACATCAACTTTAGTTTAAACTGAAAGGACGTAGCTCCTGTTTTGATTAGGGTATCATGATATTCAAACTTTACTCACAAATGCATCAGGGAAGGGGAGATAATCTTAGAATTTGCTGACCAATGAGGTCAAAGATGAAGGTCAGTAAAGAGCAGTTCTTTTCTTTTTATGCTGGTGGTCAGTGATTCAAGTTTTGGATCTGGCAGTACTATTTATTACTGCCATGCATGAATTGACATCAGTCAAAGTAAATTTTGTTTACCATGGGATATAATATTGCTACTGGAGTGAAAGTCAGTAGGTCAAAGATCAAAATCAAAAGGGTCAGCTTCTTATGGTTTTTGGGGGTGGAAGAAAGGTGTATCATGTGTCAGTGGAAAATCAAAGGGGTAAGTTTCTTATGGTTTTGGGGGTGGAAAAAAGGTGAATCATGTATTAGTAGATAGTCATTAGGCTTCTGAATAGATTCAGCATCCCACTTGGTGCTTTTTTGGGGACACATTCATAAGTAAAGATTATGCTGTATACGATTAGTTGATAAACAGTTCAGTTGTATAGGGAACTAATTATTTAAAACTTTTAACAAGGAAGAAGAGAAATATTAAATCTAACAGTTCTGTATTAGATACATTTTCTTGGCTACTGAGTTTTACATCCCACCAGGCCACCATCTACTTTAGAAATTTATTGGAATCTAAATTTCATGTATGAGCAATGATAGGATAGCATGCTGGGTATAGGCCTTTGTATCTAAATACCATAGGAGAATTTTTAAAATAAAAATAATAATAGCTGACACTTGCTGGTAGTGTGGCATGATGGCATGCTTGGTCAGTTCACAAACCAGTCTACACTGCTGATTGTGAGGCACTGAACCAGTCCTAATAATGCTGTTAGCAAAGTCTTAATGACGGAAGCTGACTAAAATGCATGTTTCCGAAAATTGGAGAAATCCATTAGCTGTCACTTTGTTGGCCTAAATTGTCAATTCAGTATAGGTACAAAATGACATTATTATACCATATTGAGAACTGGTGGTATTCAGACAGACATACACAGAGTGTTATGATTATCTGGAGTTTAATATCTTTTTTGTAGATTATACAGGGATTGATTTGCTTTTTGAGGTTACCTATTGTTGAGGTACTTCATGTGTTGGGATTTTAATAACTGGATTGATGGTTTGTTGTGCTTGAAAAAACCTTTTTTTTTTGATATACAGTACATGACATTGCTATTAGGAAAGCTACAATTGAAATAAACATAAAATAGTAGTCCATTCGTGCACAGTGGATGGGTTGTCAACAGTGACTGTTGAAGTTTCTGTCAAACAATAGGGTTACACAAATCTTGTGCCCAGAGCCCAAGGGCTACCAAAATGCTAGGTTTGGGTCATATATTGAATTATGAGGTAATACATAAATAATTCACTAGGGTGAATAGAACAGAATAATTAATTATGACAAATAACAAGGAAAATGGGAGGTTTAGCTTATTCATTTATTTTGTGGTTCTAAATTTAAGCTTCTATACCATACTTGTTCCCTGGTATCCCACCAGGTTGCCACATAACTTGAAATTTTTACAAGTATGGACATTTCTTTTTAATACTTGGCATTACAGGTTTGACATAAAGTTACTGACTAGAGATGAAGTTTTGACACATGTACAGAGCACTAAATTAATTATCAAATTTCTACAAATGATTAATACAGTATTTCTCTCATGATAATCCCAGGGGCTTCACCCAGTACATGTGATGAATACTGGAAAGGGATTGGGCTTACCATTGGGTAAGATTTCTTTAGATAAAAACTGGAATGCTGAGACCAAGGTATCACTTTCACAGTGGTGGTGGCGTTATCAAGGTGCTCTTTTTAATTTTAAGTTTTTGCACCCAGATATTATATGAGTTCCTGTCTTGTCAATAAGCAGAAAGCTAGATCATACCAAATTTTTTTACAAAACTAATCAACTCTTAATAAAATATTGGCAGATACCTACTCAAGATATCTCTGTTCAGTAATATGCCCACCTCCACTGTTTGAAAACTGCATTAGGCTGTCCACCAAACTTTCCAAATGATAAATGTTATAATAATATCATTGATAGATGTGACAGTCTGTTCCAAGAAACACTTATTATTTAAGTCTCAATTGAATTGAGAGTTGCATTAATATACCTCATGCTCAGAAACCTTACAATACCAGTCTTAGAAACTAACTAAATCTTCACGGTATTTGACTTGCAAAGTTCCTGGTGCAATTGATTGAATTTCATAGCCATACATTCTCAGTTCTTGTTGATCTGTTTGTTTATGAAATGAAGATAAATGACCGCCCAAGACATGCCCTACATCTTGTCAGCTCGTAAAGCTCATTATTGGAGCAACTTAGCTCGATTAGTTCAACTGGAATTGATTTTTCAGAATTCCTCATGGCTGTTTGTAACCAAAAGGTAGATTAGTCAGACGGATAGATACTGGTGCTAATTGTTTACCAAAGAAGATTGCTCATTTAAATTTCAGAGATGTGTATATTTTGAAATTATGCCAGCAAATGTTGACTTCTTGATTAAAAGAATTGGAGGAGAGTTTTGCAGGTTAGGAACTGTGCAATTTTCTTTTCAACCATTATATTTATTTCCTTTTATTTCAAGATGATTTCTTTATTACATCATTTGTTCTTTTTTCTGTAATTCATAGCAAAAACATATTTTGGAAGCTATTTGGTAGCCTGAATTTTGTAAATAAAAATTAAAAAACTTCCATGCCTCTCCTTCCCAATATTAAATTGTTCAGTGATGAGTCTTTTACCAGGTTATGTAATCTCAAAACTAATGATGTCTAGTTAGTCCTAAATGAATATGGTATTTTCACCAGAAGACATCTTATCGTATCTAGTTCACAGTATATGAAAATTATGCTGATCTTATATTTAATATGGCCACCATGGCAGCCATCTTTAAAATCTTGTTGTCACAACTCTTCCTGAGTTGATGGCTATACTGACATGGGGTTTTAATGACAAGATATCTCATTGGTCCCAAATAAAAGGGAGCTGTAGTGGCTCAGTGGTTAGTATGCCAAGCTTTTGATTGAAATGGTGTGAGTTTGAATCCTACTACAGGATCAGTCTGTTTGGGTTGTTGTTGTGTGTCCATGGACAAGGCGCTCCAATTGCCTCAGCACTAAATAATCCATGTTGTGTTGCTGTGCTGTAAAACACCAAATCAAGCCAAGCCAAATTAAAATGGTGCCAGTCTTGGCCAGTATGGCTGCCATCATGGCCATCTTGAAAATCTTGTTATCACTGGACCTTCTGAATTGATGCATATATGGGCATGGGTTTTCACCAAAAGACTCCTTATGGTGTCACAAAGTCTGGGTCAAATGGCCCCATGGGACACCTACACCTTATGGGATACCCATACCACATGGGATACCCACACCACATGCCTTTATTGTACAAAATGTATATGAATGGATGGATGTCCAATTTCTTGTTTATGGTCTGACAGTATCTGGGATGGTGCTGAGAAAAGATGTACTTATAAAGGGAGAAAGAAAGTGCTTTCTTCCTTCCGTTCATCTGAATCTTGAGGGTCTCAGATTGTACATTCTAATACTTGGATCAAGTGTGTCCGCTTGAATAAAAAAGGGAGAAAGTTGTTCATAAAGAAGGCAGATACCCTTTTCCAGGTTAAATAAACTTGACTGGAAATGAAAACTGTCTGCAGTTCAATTGATATTTGTGACTGTATTTTCATCTCAGCTTGATGTTGGGATTGAGTACACTCCCAAATGAAAGAGGAAGGAGCAGCACATACCCATATAATGGGCACTCATTAAGGACTATAGTCTCAGAGTTGGGAGTTAGGGACAGTACCTTCCATAGCACAAGAAAAGGTTTATCCCCAGAGGTGTATAGCAATGCCCTATCATAGAGAGTGATTGCACCCCCCACCCCCCTTGAAGGGGTAAGACATGCTCCAAGTTCCCACTGTCCTTCTACAGTGAAAGCAGTTTGCACAACCCAGGAAGAATATATGACATTTTAGCTCTTGTATTTCTGGGGTGTATTCCTCCCACAGATCTGAGTCATCATTGGGGTCAGATAACCAGCTACCAATCACTGGTTACTGGTCACTGGGTGCTGGTCATGAAACTGGCCACTGGTCACTGCTTACTAAGTACACACTGGTCATTGAGCACCATTTAACCAGTTGTAACTGAGTAATGAACATACTGGGAAAGGGGATTTGACTGATGTACTCTCTCTTTCCCATGTTTCCATCGAAGCCCTGTGTGATGTGGAATTTCCTCTTTCATGGGAGTGATCATTGTCATCATCCTGCAGCACCATGGATGTATTCTGCATGGCCCTCTAGTAGCTCATGGATAGAGATTTCCCCATCTTCTGCTCATGAGGTAGCATCTTGGAAGGAGAGGGACAGAGCCCCTTCCCCTAAGAAGCCTAGGAGGGACAAGAAGTGATCTTGTCCTTCAGAAAAGGCATTTGCAAGGGACAGTCCATTCTTCCCATGAGGAGTCACATGATGTCAGTGTCCCCAAATGAGGTTCTAATAATCCTGCTAGCCCTTGAAATAATGATCAGGATGATTATGTGTTTTCTCACCTGGTAGATTCTTAAATTTGCTGACAATTAAGAAGAGAGGGTTCACCCTCCCCTCTTAAGATCTCCTACCCCTTCCCACCAGGCATCCCAGATAGTAGAAGAGGAGGAGACATGGTCATTTGACATGGGGTATTGAGACAAGAAGATTCTTTCCAGCTTGGAAGGACTTTGAGGGGCTAGATCAAGACTAGATCTGCTCTCATTCCCTCAATCTAGCATGGTCAAAGAACTTGTACACATATTTAACAAGAGCAGGTTGATTGGTTGGTTGTGTGGGTTAATTCCATATTTCAGCACAGGATACTGTAGGCTATTCATGACAATCAGTAGATTTGGTGGAGGAAGGACCTGGGAAGGCCATGGGAAGAACCACTGACCCACAGGAAGCTACTGGCAAGCTTTCTCACATATTCATGTTGGCCGAGCCACTTAGACTTGAACCCATGCAGACAGAGGTGAGATGTGAGTGGGCTGTAAGGGCAAGTGCCTAAAATTATTTCACCACCTGGGCTCTCAACAGGAACAGTGTTATAATGAAAAGCCTTATAGCAGGAACAGTGTTATAATGAAGGGCTTTATAGTGAGGGAGAGTTGCATCAATTGAAGTGGAGTCTTGTTATATAACAAAATTGATCCATGTATGAAAGTGTTTTCTTTTATGATAGGTGTTCTTCAAAATCAGTGGTCTTTCAAGTTAGGTTTTGCACCTGGTTTGTAGCTGGATATTTGAATTGTTTACTGTGATGAAAGTCAACCATTTCACAGATGATGAATATAAATTCAGCTTAATTATTGTTCATGTGTCCAAAATTCAATAGTCAATTGTTGTTTGTGACAAAAGGTTGGAATAAAGAGGAGAGAATCTGGAAAAATATGAGATGCTGTTTTTCTTAAGACTTCATCTTTATTTTCCTTTGTTACTGTTGCAACAGTTTCACAGTACATGATTTATACAAAATTTTGCCATGATTTGTCATAATTATGTTATTTTTTGTATGAGTGTTTAGTATCGAATTGCAGGGATTTTATGAGTAATAGAAATGGAAAGGAAACAAAAACAAGCGTTAGAATTAAGAAAAATAGTATTTATTTTTTTATCAACTATATAGAATTTCAAAATAGCTCAGCAGTGTGAATAAAGGCAGTAAATTCTATCTTCTAATGGCTTTAATTAAAAGCACAAATTATTGCTCAAACCTAAGCGATACTCTACTTTTGTATTCTTGTTCTAATCTGATCTAGTGGCCACTTTTACATAGCAACCACTTACCCACAGAGACCTCCATTTTTCTGTTCCTCTTGAAACTGTTCAGTTTTCCTGTGAAATGCAACCATCAACCAGTCTGTTTTAGTTTCATGGCCCTTCATATGCTGCATATAGCAACTGGTGATTATTTGAGTGTTCAGCTTGGTTTTGTTGCTTTACAGCACAGCAACACATGCACGTTATTTGGTGCCAAGGCAATTAGAATAAAGTGTCTTGCCCAAGGGCACACCATGGTAACTTACCAAGGCTGGTCCAATAGTAGGACTCGAACCCACACCCTTTTGGTCATGAGTCTGTGATTCTACCACTGAGCCACTGCAGCTCTGATTATTAGAATGAAGATCTGATTTATCCCCTATCTAAATGAATCATCTGCAGATTTTATTATGTACCTTAAATACTCTCATATAAAAAAGATCCAACTGCAAAGTGCATAGACCCAGATCTGCCATCATATCAGGCACTAGCAGATCTGGGTCTGTGCAGTTTGTTAGGAGTAGAACAAGCAGCATAGACCCTGATCTACCATCACCTATAGGCAAATCAGGGTCTATCTTGTTTTCAGTTAGACTGGTCTTATTAGCGAATATATATGGTAGTTTCACCTGGCTATTTCATTTGAACAGTTGCATCTAATTACTTACTATCTCTCTCTCTCTCTCTGTCTTTCTCTCTGTCTCTGTCTCTTTCTGTCTCTCTCTCTGTCTCTGTCTCTCTCTCTCTCTCTCTCTCTCTCTGCCATTCAGACCCACAAATATTACTCTTGCCTGCATAAAGGACACCTGCCTGCAAAATCTGCTTTTAGTGGTACACTGAGTGGTTATTATAGACAAGGTTTAACTGTAACTTGAGCAAGATAATCCATTGATTGAGAGGATTAACATAATGAATTATTTAACTTGATAAGTCAAGATTTTCCAGTTGTAAAATGTTCCAGTTTATACAGATATCGGGTGTTCAAGGGATGATGTCTGAATGAGTCCTAATAAAATTGATGCATTTCAGTAGAAACACTTATACTGTATGCAACAAAACAAATTGTCACTGCACTTCTTTATATTTGCAGATTTAAAGATATGACGTTTTTATTTGCTGGAGAAGATAGTATAGAAGCCTGTATTTGTTAGAGAAGATGGTATAGATGATCAAGTGAGTACTAGTGTATAGCTAAATCTTGTATGAATGTACAGCTCTACCATGTTATAACGTGCTTCGTTATGATGCTATTCTGGATATAACACTGTACCACTATGACCATAGGACCAAAATTCAACCATTGTATTTACATTGGTCTATCAGATGCATGAGGTATGACAGCGTGGATTGAAAGAAAAAAAAATGAAACTTAGTATTATAGCTTTATTTTCTTTCTAAACCATAATTCTCTCCCACATTCCCCCCCCCCCCATACACACACATACATGAAGTCATAAAATTTTGAGTCATCCCCATTATACCATGGTTTGGTATAAACTATAATGTGGTTTGGTACATAACATTATTGGCAATTAAGTACTCAAACTACTACATTATAATGAAGGAGTGTGTGTGTGTGTGTGTGTGTGTGTGTGTGAACCTGCACTTTTGGCAGACTTCATAGAGAGATTCAAATCTGCTGTTTGTAATATTTATTCATTAACAAAATGAATAAATAACTGTTTTGACCCCTGCATCGATCTCACCAGGTGGCAGCAAACCATAAGTTTAGCTCTATTTTTTGCTCCAGATTTTCTTGTATTTATATTATTGTTCTTGTTGGGTGTGGTTTTTTTTTTAACAAAATGTACTTACACAGTGTTCACATTACAGATCATATCATTGCATGTTTGCAGCTGAAGTTCTTCAGTTTGGTTAAAGTACTGACTTTGTTTTGTTGACACAGATGTCTGAATTAATTTCCCTTCTACTTCTTGACTGCTGGCTTTGGAACCAAGTCTTTATATCAACGCCAGGAAGATTTTATTCTCCTAAGTTTGTGAAGAGTGTCAATGCTCAGCCTGTGCCACAGTTATGTTTTGATCAAATTCTGGCATGAAAATCCATCCTCATACTCCACACTTGACGCTAGAAGTACCTGTTAAATTTCTGTCAAACAAATTACCTTTGGGTACTGTACTTTCATTGAAACTAGTTTTGTCAGTAATTCAGCTGCTGACAGTCCTCTGTAATTGTTGTACACATATTACTTGAGAACCCCTACTTCTTCTTTACTTACATTACAACTTGGCGACCATGTCAGTGTTCTCTCTGGTTGACCGTAATAAGCAGTCTTAGTGTCCATGTGATCAAAACCAACTTGGCATGTCACTTAAACTTTCAGGAAAAATGTCAGGCTCCAACATAGTGAGTGCTTTAAACATTTCTTGGTTTGGGAATCTTATCACACATGTTTGCATAAGTAATCCATATACACTGTACTGTTTTGCCTGGAATGCCATTGTCACATGATGAACACTTCAGTTTGATTTGAATTGACTGCTGTCACACACAGCTGTAAGAAATCCATTGCAGAGGGGCTCAAAATGTGATGCATCACCAACATAAATCCATCAACAAAGTGGTAATGTATGGCAAATCTCTTGGCTAGCTAGAGGTTACAGTTTTCATCATTATTATGCTTACGCTTTGACACAATGAGTAGTGCTCTCTCGAACAGTAACACTAAAACTGATCTTATACTTTTGCCTCGGTCCTTCTTGTCCCTTTGCCTTGGACTTTCTTATCACTTTGCCTCAGTCTTTCTTATCCCTTTGCCTTGGTCTTTCTTATCCCTTTGCCTCAGTCCTTCCTATCCCTTTGCCTCGGTTTTTATTATCCCTTTGCCTTGGTCCTTCTTATCCCATTGCCTCGGTCTTTCTTGTCCCTTTGCCTCAGTCTTTATCCCTTTGCTTCTTTCTTTCTTATCCCTTCCTTCTTATCCCTTTGCCTTGGTCCTTCTGATCCCTTTGCCTCGGTCTTTCTTATCCCTTTGTCTTGGTCTTTCTTGTCCCTTTGCCTTGGTCTTTCTTATCCCTTTGCCTTGGTCCTTCTTATCCCTTTGCCTTGGTTTTTCTTATCCCTTTGCCATGGTCTTTCTTATCTCTTTGCCTTGGTCTTTCTTATTCATTTGCTTTAGTCCTTCTTATTCCTTTGCCTCAGTTTTTCTTACTCCTTTGCCTTAGTCTTTCTTATCCCATTGCCTTGGTCTTATCCCATTGCCTTGGTCTTTCTTATCCCATTGCCTTGGTCTTTCTTATCTCTTTGCCTTGGTCTTTCTTATCCCAATGCCTTCATCTTTCTTATCCCTTTGCTTTAGTCCTTCTTATCCCTTTGCCTCAGTCCTTCTTATCCCTTTGCCTTGGTCTTTCTTATCCCTTTGCCTCAGTCTTTCTTATCTCTTTGCCTCAAATGAGCACTTTTTTTGCCTTAACCACATTCCAATGGTGGCACCTTTTCATGCCTCTGTCTGATTCACATACAAGTACATTTGGATGCATGTGCACCATCTGCATTGAAGTTCATTTCAGTGCCAGAAGTAAATGACCGTTCTGAGTACATGACACTTTATCATTTAATTTTCAGTTTCATAATTTTGCTTCACAGAAAATGTGTGATTTTGGATTAACAGAATATAATACATAAAATATAATAAATTATATAGTACAGAATATAACACATACATGTAATTTCAAACAATTTAGTTTATAAACTTGGAACAAGAAATAAACTATTGTTCTCTGTATAATCAAGAGATATTCTTCATTTGGCTAGAATTTGCTAACTGAATCTAAATTTCATGAGAAAGGGAAAAATTAATGTTGTCTCTTTGTCACAGGTGCTAAACTGCTCATAATAACAAGGTAACCATTTAAAATAGTTGGAGAGAAATAAGATAAGTATCCACTAATTATTTGGCTTCATTTTATAAAGTTATTGTTGGCAATTATGTCAAGTTATCATTATAGAATATCTTATTTATCCACGCTTTACTTATAAAAGATTTTTCAGGTGCATTTGTTTATGTAAGCTGGTCAAATTTGACATAAAGCATAGAAAATAATTTTTTTTAAATTAAATGCTTCTTTTAAAGTCATATCCAATTATGTAATTGTTGGTTTTTTTTCAATGATGGGATAAGTTAACAAAAATGGTGATACAATTACAAATTAAATGAATATCTGTGGCTGTTATTTGAGTCATCTGTGTTTTACAAATGTCTGGGATGTGATGATTTCAGAGATGTACATTCCCTTTTTAATTTCCACTCTTCATTCTTTCTATTCTTCCTTTCTGTGTTTAGCTTGATTGAAAATTATTTAATGATGTTTATTCCATGTGTCATAATGATTTTTATTCCCTTTGTCATTAGTGATGTTGATTCCCTTTGTCAGTGAAGATGTTTATTCCATTTGTCAGTAATGATGTTTATTCAGTGTGTCAGTAATGATGTTTATTCCTTTTGTCAGTAATGATATTTATTCAATGTCACAGAAATGATTTTTATTCCCTTTGTCAGTAATGATGTTGATTCCCTTTGTCAGTGAATATGTTTATTCCATTTGTCAGTAATGATTGTTTTTCCATTTGTCAGTAATGATGTTTATTCCATATGTCAGTAATGATGTTTATTCAATGTGTCAGTAATGAGCTTTATTCCATTTGTCAGTACTGGTGTTTATTCCCTTTGTCAGTAATGATGTTATTCCACTTGACATTAATGATGTTTATTTGATGTGTCAGTAATGATATTATTCCACTTGGCATTAATGATGTTTATTTGATGTGTTGGTGATGATCTTATTCCAATTGGCATTTATTGTGTTTATTTGATGTGTCAGTAATGATGTTATTCCACTTACCCTTAATGATGTTTATTTGATGTGTCAGTAATGATGATATTCCACTTGCCATTAATTATGTTTATTTGATGTGTCAGTAATGATGTTTATTCCATTTGTCAGTAATTATGTTTATTCCCTTTGTCAGTAATGATGATATTCCACTTGGCATTAATGATGTTCATTTGATGTGTCAGTAATGATGTTATTCCACTTGGCATTAATGATGTTTATTTGATGTGTCAGTAATGATGTTATTCCACTTGCCATTAATGATGTTTTTTGATGTGTCAGTAATGATGTTTATTCCATTTGTCAGTAATGAAGTTTATTCCATTTGTCAGTAATGATGTTTATTCTCTTTGTCAGTAATGATGTTATTCCACTTGGCATTACTGATGTTTATTTGATGTGTCAGTAATGATGTTATTCCACTTGGCATTAATAATGTTCATTTGATGTGTCAGTAATGATGGTATTCATCCTCTTTATTATTTTCTTATATTAAAATGTTGCTTAGTGACAAATGAGCAAAACATTTAATATTTCAGCTTTATCATATTTAGGTTATGTTTAGTGACAGATAAGCAGAGCATCTAATATTTCAGTTTAATTATATGGTATTTGCATGTCTTAACTCATTTACCCCTGGATATTACATTCCTTTTCACGTGAAATAGGGGTAGGAAACACAGTATTTCTGAATGCATCCAAACACATCTGTTTCCAAGAAAATTTTGTTTGTCCTGATTCTTGGCTGTATACAAAATGTTGCTTTAATTGGATATTCCCCCTGTACATGTACAGAAGGGAGAGATTTCTTTGTGTATATTGGACCTGATTTTTGTGTCCTGGTCCATTTTTACTCCAAATTTCAAACTTATCCAACTTTTGCAAAGCTTCATCTGTCCGTGTGCAGTTTGGACTGATCTGCATTAGATCTAAGGCCAGAAAGTCTAAAATCTGGACACAAACTCCAGTTCCAAAACCAGCAATATTTGACCTAAAGAAAATTGAGTCACTTTCTGTGTTAAAAATGTTGAGATCAGAATTTAGTTAATTAGTTGTTTTGCTACCTGCTTTGGAACTGATTGCAATTTTTTAAAATTTGACGGGACATTTTGTGAACACCAGAGACACAAAATCTTGTGTTACAAGTTTGAATTTTAATTAGCCAGATATTAATTGTGCTTTTCGGAGTGTTCTAAATGGCTGTGTGACCAAGACTTTGCTCAGAGTACATTTTATTATATGACTATACGAGCAAGTGTTCTCATACAGGTTGTGTTATTATTATTTTAAACTTGCACGGAACATCAGGAACTTGAACCAACAGTGCAGTTATATTGTTCAAACTTGCTGTCACAAAATATGGGCAGTAAGCTGATGACTTTGTGCTAAAGACCTAAACTTAATTGTTTGGAATAATTTGAGAGCAATTAAAATTTTATTTATGAATGTTTAGTTGAATTGCCTGTATAAAATATGCTGCTGATCTAAAACTCTGGAGGTTTTACAGCACTTAGCCCAGCAACTATAATTTTAAATGGATTTGGTCAATATTTAGTTTTATAGCCTAATGAATTGATGACATTTCTCTACCCACACGTTATCATGAAAATTTGCTCGATTTGCTATCATTTTATGCCTCTCTAGTCATTTGGCAGCATTGCTTCATCAATAATCAATATGCCATGACCATAAAAGAAAAACGAAAATGATATTTTTAAAATTGAAGATTACATAGAATTATGAAGTTGTAAAATAATAGGCTGGGCAGTTTAATTACAATACTGTGAATCAATTATTTTCATAGGTAAAATATGTACTCAATTAAAAGTCAGGTCCAACTGCAAACAAAAAGACCTTGATTTGACATCACATATTGTGCCAGCAGATCAGGACCTGTTTCAAGTGTTCTACTGATTACTACTAAAAATCTGCATAGACCCAGATCTGCTGGTGCATTATGCAGTCACTTGCAGTTTGGTATTGGATGTGACTTATATATGAATGAATATGGTATCAGTGTTTGTGGCTTTGCAAAACATTGCATTTTTGTAAGTAGTTAAATTTTGTACATTAGCCTATAATAGAAAAATGGGTCCAAGCATTGTCTTCATGAATGGATTACAATGAGTCTTTAAATTCAATGCTTGTAGTAAGCATGAGAACCATGAAATTTGATGTATGTAAATGAAAATAAATTCATATTTCTTGTTAAAAGAACTTTTTATATCAATTTACTATTCCAGGACAAGAATATATAATCAACCTTATGATATATATGAGGAAGGGAGATGCTTGGAAGATAAAGTTAGACACCAGGTTGCTACTTTCCATGCAACAAATACTGTGCAATGGAATTAAACACTCTTATATTGGAATGATTTATGTATGTAATCTGATTACCTGTGCAATTTAAACCCATTGATCCAGCAAGGAGGTTTATCTGATGTTTTGACTAATATAATTTTGTTTGACAAACAAGGTTAAACAGGGATTACCATCATACCGATGTACTGGTATTTTGACTACAGTAAAATACCTGTTATCTGTATATAGACTTATCAGTCATATTGACTTACACCCAGTCATATTGACTTACACCCAGTCATACTGACTTACACCCAATCATATTGACTTACACCCAATCTATTTGACTTACACCAAATCATATTGACTTACACTCAGTCATACTGACTTACACCCAATCGTACTGACTTGCACCGTCCTACTGACTTACACCCAATCTTACTGACTTACACCAATCATACTGACTTACACCCAATCATATTGACTTACACCCAGTCATACTGACTTACACCAATCATACTGACTTACACCCAGTCATACTGACTTACACCCAATTAAACTGACCTAACACCAGTTATTGTGCATAAACTTAGAGAAGCTATTATGTATGGGAGAATTTATGAATTAGTTGCAACGTTTTCTTTTACTTGATACATAATTATGTTAAAGTATGTTTATAAAGAGGAAGGGCCTTTCAAGAGGGGTTGGGTATAATTATGTATCAAGTAAAAAAAAAGTTGCAACTAATTCTGAAAGAGGTAATATTTTCATTTAAAACTCTACATGCATGTTATGGAATCAGTGTGATACAAACATCATTAAAACGACACATGCATGTTATGAAATCAGTGTGATACAACATCATTTAAAACCACACATGCATGTTATGGAATCAGTGTGATACAAACATCATTTAAAACCATACATGCATGTTATGGAATCAGTGTGATACAGCATCATTTAAAACCACACATGCATGTAATGGAATCAGTGTGATACAAACATCATTTAAAACCACACATGCATGTTATGGAATCACTGTGATGCAAACATCATTAAAATCACACATGCATGTTATGGAATCAATGTGATACAAACATCATTTAAAACTATACATGCATGTTATGGAATTAACGTGATACAAACATTATTTAAAACTACACATGCATGTTATGGAATTAACGTGATACAAACATTATTTAAAACCACACATGCATGTTATGGAATTAACGTGATACAAACATTATTTAAAACCACACATGCATGTTATGGAATCAGTGTGATACAAAAATTATTTAAAACCACACATGCATGTTATGGAATCAGTGTGATACAAAAATTATTTAAAACCACACATGCGTGTTATGGAATCGGTGTGATGCAAACATCATTAAAACCACACATGCATGTAATGGAATCAGTGTGATATAAACTAATTAACATTATTTTTTAAAAAATATTTTGATCCGTTTCTATACAATCACAGCAAATTTTCTAGGAAGGGTATTTGGCTACACCAAAACTAGGTTACTTGGGCCTAATATGTACTCTAGAGTGACTTTAGTAAATTCAGATCTTTGTTCATTACCTCCTCAATATCATTTGCCTACACTTGTGAAATTCTGTATGTAGATGCATCTAGATGAAAGTAAATAACCTGTACCAAAACTTTGTCATCGTGACATAAATGTCATGATTAAGTGACTAATTTTTTTAGCTGTTTATTCATTATACCCTCAGTTTTTCTTCAACTATTTCTCCTACTCTGTAATTTGTTAATGAATACATCTTAATAATAGTTACTTAACCAAAATAAAACTAGGTCAGTGTGGCCTAATTTTTACCCTTTTCTAACTTTTTTATTCTCAACTGGTTCTTTCTACACCCTCAATATCTTGAACCCTATGTCTCCTACACCCATGAAAATTGGCATGCTATATATAGCACCTTGACGAAAGTAACTTGACAATACTAAGATTAGGTCAGTATGAACATATAGCTATTTGTTTGTCATATTCTCACTATCTTGAGTCCCATTTCATCTATACTTCGGAAAATTCCAATATGGATGCATATAAAGGTGTGCTATCCTTCCATATTTAAACCAGATCACTGTGACCTAATTTTCACCCGTGAGTGACTTTTGTCTTTTCAGCTATCCATTTGTTAGACCCTCAGTATCTTGGACCATATTTCACCTACTTATGAAACTTGGCATTCAGAAGGTAACTCACACATACCAAAATTTGGTCACTGTAACCTAATTTTCAAACTTCAGCAACTTTTGAATTTTCAACTACATGTGTCTGTTCCTTACAACCTCAATATCTTGGAACCCTATTTCTCCTGCACCACTGAAAATTGGCACACTGATGCATCTCAAGGAGTAACACAACAATACCAAATGTAGGTCAATGTGACATACCTGTTACGTTGGATAGACACCAGTAATTTTCTCCATACCCATCTGTATATTGTTGAGTACTCAGCTGGCAAGGGTATTTGTGTCTACTAGTAAACATCTTGTTTTCATTTGAGTGCAGAAATGATTTAATTATTTTAAATTAAAAACATCAGTGGAGTGCATAAAAATGCCCTGCATTGAAGACCCCTTGAGGGCTTTGGGGTATGGAATTAGCCCAGTTCCTTCTCCTGCCTGTCATAAGAGGTGACTAATGGAGGCAGAAGTCACAGTGACTCAGTGGTTAGTGGTTCCTGATAGAAAGGGCACAGGTTTGAATTCTACCATCAGATCTGTCTATGTAGTTATGGTAATGTGGGCACTTTATTTCAGTTGTCTCAGCACTAAATAACCTACTTGTGTTGGTGCCATAAAATGCAAACCGATCTTTAATGAAGAGGGCAGTCTTTGAAGAGACCTTATCTTCCTGAAAATGCTCCAACCAAAACCAACACCCTGCCAATGATGATAGATGATATCATCTTAACCTTTTCATTCATTATTTTTGAGATGCAGCCACACCATTGCATTCTTATTTATGACATGATGACAGATAATCTGGGTTGTTTTTTTATATTTTGTACATTATTTGATGAAGTGATTCAAGTTAAGTACAGTACAACTGATGTACAATGATTTGGATAAGTTGAGGTTTGTATATTGTACTGAGTACAATTTTAGTTGTGTACTGTCATGTAATTTTATTGTTAATGTATCCAATAAGCCAATGGTAATGTTTACCTTTCACCAAACTTCCAAGTTTACTCAGATCAGAGACTACACAGCCATTGAAACTTGACTGATGTGTCATTTGATTATTGGTGCCTCTGATCTAAAGTCCCTGGTTCCTTCCCTAGCTACCATGTGGAATCTTTCTCAGACTTCCAAGGGAGTTCTTCTGGATGGAAAAATGGAACTTCTCCCTTGCTACCATGTGGAATCTTTCTCAGACTTCCAAGGGAGTTTTTTGGATGGAAAAATGGAACTTCTCCCTTGCTACCATGTGGAATCTTTCTCAGACTTCCAAGGGAGTTTTTTGGATGGAAAAATGGAACTTCTCCCTTGCTACCATGTGGAATCTTTCTCAGACTTCCAAGGGAGTTTTTTGGATGGAAAAATGGAACTTCTCCCTTGCTACCATGTGGAATCTTTCTCAGACTTCCAAGGGAGTTTTTTGGATGGAAAAATGGAACTTCTCCCTTGCTACCATGTGGAATCTTTCTCAGACTTCCAAGGGAGTTTTTTGGATGGAAAAATGGAACTTCTCCCTAGCTACCATGTGGAATCTTTCTCAGACTTCCAAGGGAGTTTTTTGGATGGAAAAATGGAACTTTTCCCTAGCTACCATGTGGAATCTTTCTCAGACTTCCAAGGGAGTTTTTTGGATGGAAAAATGGAACTTCTCCCTTGCTACCATGTGGAATCTTTCTCAGACTTCCAAGGGAGTTTTTTGGATGGAAAAATGGAACTTCTCCCTTGCTACCATGTGGAATCTTTCTCAGACTTCCAAGGGAGTTTTTTGGATGGAAAAATGGAACTTCTCCCTAGCTACCATGTGGAATCTTTCTCAGACTTCCAAGGGAGTTTTTTGGATGGAAAAATGGAACTTCTCCCTTGCTACCATGTGGAATCTTTCTCAGACTTCCAAGAGAGTTCTTCTGGATGGAAAAATGGAACTTCTCATTTCAGTATCCTTCAGATGGAAAGGCCTTTTGCAAAAGTGTACCCTATGTATGTATGTATGTATGTATGTATGTATGTATGTATGCTTAACAGCATGTCAGCACAATACTGGCTAATTAGAGTTGAAAATAGTTCGAAAAATGTATATTGAGACAGTATCTAAAAGTTGTAAAACAAACACAATATTAAATACAGTAAAACTCCAGTTATTAATATTGTAATTGCCCTGGCCATATTATTTTGTCACATTACTAGATTTTACCAGTTTTTGATCTCCATTTTTCTCTGCCACAGCTATCAATGTATTATTGTATATTCAAAATTCCAATGGACTGCCAACATTGTGTGAATCATTATGTAATTGCAACAAGAATGCTAAGTTTGCATGTCTTTGGGAAGCATGGTTGGACATCTGGATAGTTTTCATTCTCTGATCTGTACAAATCTGATATAAAAATTGAACTTCATATTTTATAGAACTCATGAAGTCATCAAGCTTGAAAATCAATTATGTTGCATCAGTGACTGCATCGAAAGCCAATCATGCAGTGTGTACTCAATTTTCAAACTTTGTGACTTCATTAATCTTGTAAAAATTGAAATTTAACAAATACATATACTGTAGATACAAAAACTGATACCAAATAAATAATACAAATATTTTAACATTGTTTACAAATATTGTATAAGCACACCAGAAGGATGCACAAATACATATTTAGTTCCTTTCTGGTGTTATGAGCTAAAAATTAATAATAGTTTTCTGCATCATGAAATGCAATTTTGACCAATCTAAATACTTGGAAAAAATATAGTTATAAACTGTCAGATTGTTATAATGTCATAGATTCATAGCATTATAACTGCACTATGCCAGCTTGTATGACATTTTAATGGTAGAGATAAAATGTTTGAATTATTGTCTGGTATCAGTAAAACATCAACCTTGATTTTATAGAAAATGTTTGTCAGTGTGCATGTGTATTGATCTCAGGTAATTTGTAAACTTTTGAAATCATTCTCAGCAATCAGGATGAGCAGTTATCAAGATGAATTTCCTGTCTCTGTAGACCTGGAGTCCGAATAATCAGCGTTGATTTATTTTTCTCATTGGATTTTGGGCTCAAGACTTTTATTAACCCAAAGTTCCCTTGAGATGAATATAGACTGATTGAATGAACGGGGTTTCAAAATGCATTGGTTTTGTGCTGTATGTTACATTTGAATATGCAGTAATTTTGCTGTTGATAGGTTAATTTTCAATGATTGATTTTAGTGAGTTTCATTTCCCATTAATCAATGCAATAAGAATTGTATGAATGTGATACTGAAAATATGATAGCTAAGTATGCAGGCTTTGATAACATGATTGTTGTGCATGAAAATGTGATTGCTAAGTATGCAGGCTTTGATAACATGACTGTTGTGCATGAAAATGTGATTGCTAAGTATGAAGGCTTTGATAACATGACTGTTGTGCCTGAAAATGTGATTGCTAAGTATGCATGTTTTGATAACATGACTGTTGTGCCTGAAAATGTGATTGCTAAGTATGCATGCTTTGATAACATGACTGTTGTGCCTGAAAATGTGATTGCTAAGTATGCAGGCTTTTGTAACATGACTGTTGTGCCTGAAAATGTGATTGTTAAGTATGCCTACTTTTGTTACATGACTATTGTGACTGAAAGTATGATTGATTAATATGCAGGCTTTGATTACATGACTGTTGTGATTGAAAATATGATTGCTAAGTTGCAGGCTTTTGTAACATGACTGTTGTGCCTAAAAATATGATTGCTAAGTAAGTTTTTTTGAAAACTCATTTGCCCAGTTCAAAATGATGAATGAAAATTTCTGGTGGTTCAGTGAATTCAATTGTCTGATCTGTTGAGTGCATGTTCAGAGCTGACCAGTATTTATCTCTTTGTCCAATCAGGTGAGTGCATGTTCAGAGCTGACCAGTATTTATCTCTTTGTCCAATCAGGTGAGTGCATGTTCAGAGCTGACCAGTATTTATCTCTTTGTCCAATCAGTTGAATGCATGTTCAGAGCTGACCAGTGTTTGTCTCTTTGTCCAGTCAGATGAATGCATGTTCAGAGCTGACCAGTATTTATCTCTTTGTCCAGTCAGATGAATGCATGTTCAGAGCTGACCAGTGTTTGTCTCTTTGTCTGATCGGGTAGAGTATGTTCATAGCTGACCAGTGTATCTCTTTGTTGAGAATATTGCTGACATTGTTATTTTTCATACTTTTCTTCCACAAGTTTGTGACCAATTTGTTTTGATCCAGCTCATACAAGCATTTCACTCTCACTCATGGATCTGAGTGGTCTAAGGTGCTCACATTTAGATCACTCACATCTTATCTCTGTCTGCACAAGTTCAAGTCTCATCTCAGTTAACATGGGTATGTGAGGGAGCTTCTCACTAGCTTCTCTGAGGTCAGTGGTTCTTCCCAGGGTCTTCCCGGGTTCTTCTCCCACCAAAATATACTGGCCAATGTGTACAGCCTATTATGTACTGAAAAATGGCATTAAACCCACAGGCCAATCTAGGTTAATAAACCCTTACCAGAGGGAGAGAAGACTGATCTCAATATGTTATTACTTAAAACTGATGTTAGATGGATCACAACCTTTCACATAATTTCTGTTTAACATCAATTTTTTTTTTTATAATACTTAGTAGCTAGATCAATAAGAGTTTATTCCGGATGGGCTAAAAACAAATTGTAATTGCCCAACTGGGCAAGTGGAATTTAGATGTGTTTCAACCTGTGCCTTCTGGAGTCTGTTTTCATAAAATTTTGCTCCTAAGATTGTTATCTTAATAATGTGCATATTGTTACAAGAACTGAAAAACAATGTCAGTTAAACTTATTTTCCTTTGGCATAAACATGGCTGCAAAGGCTGATTTTTATACAGACCAATATTTGATGAGCTGTTATCGAAATAAATGCCAAGAACTGAAGGCTGCCAAGGTCATTGTCCTTTACATGACTGTTGTGGCTGTTTTAATACAAAGTCAGTAAGGCCTGGAGATTTTTGTCATTTTCGCCTGAAATGTGAGTAGGAAACGCATTTTTGGGGTTACTTCTGAATACATCCAAATACATCTGCTTCCAAGAGAGTTTTGTTTGGCCAGATGCTTAATTGTGTTAGAAATATCTTTTTTTAACTATTTCACTCATAGAAGGGTAAAAGTTGGAGTTCTTTTTTTTTTTGCTTATTGGACCTAGCATTTTTGTGTCCTAGCCACTTTTTACTCCAAATCTCAGACTTATCCTACTTTTTGCAAAGGTTGAACTGTCTGTGTGCCATTCAGGATGGTCTGCCTTAGATATCAGGTCAAAAAGTAAAAACTCTAGACACAAAATCTGGGTTTCACAAACTGGCAGATTGGTGGTATAAAAGAATTGGGTCTCAAAAATTATATTTTTCCCTCAGTATTTTGTAATGCAGTTAGAAAGTCCAGATTGTTTGGTATCATTTTAGACCTACATCTGTCTATGTTTTTGTAATACCACCCACTTTGGTGTATTTTAAATGACCTTGACATAACAGAGCTTGGAAGTAGGGTACAACTTCGTGATGAATAAATGCGTCGCTTGGCCTTAATGAGTCAATCCCTGTTACCTTCAGATGGCTGCTAGAGCTGTAGTACTGGACATCAGTGTGTTGCCAATACCTGAGTGGTTTGGGCCATTGGTTATTTGAATGCTGATGTGGGATTTTTTTAAAAATATAATTTAAAGTTTATGCTGAATTTTTAATGGTAAAGCTAACTTTTTATGCTGTAGTTTAAAGTTGGGAGATTTTCAGAACAAATTTGTTTCTGCAATAGATTCAAGCATTGTTGACACCACTGTGAAAGGAAAAACTAAGAAAAAACATTGAGGTAAGGTGTGTGTGTCATTTCTATCTAAAATTTACCCCATGGCAAATCATACAAAAATTAATGCTACCTTAGGCAAAGATTACATGTCAGGATGGTAGCACTAGGATTATGAAGTAAGTAAAGTCCATCTTGATATTGTAGAGCTTTTAAATATACATTTGCTGCTCCCAATCTGTTTTTGCACTCACAGAATTTTTAGTGAGCACCTTTGACCTTGTTTTAAATGTTCCTGAAGTGTTATATTAACGGTGTATAAATGCATGCTTGAGGCTCTCTCATTTCTCTTCATCAGAAAGTCTTTTCATTAAACTCACACAATATTACAGATTCTGCCGTCATGACAACCAGAGACATATTGTTTTATATGACTCTGTGACAACAAATGCAAGTAAAGAGATTCTTGAAAGCTTCCATATAATAACCCCTGAGTTCTAAATGGCACCCAGTTCATTCAGATTAAAGATGGCAAGCCTTTTAGGAAAGCTCATACTTGGAAAAGCATTACTTTTAATATCTTTGGCTGCCACGGCTGTTTGTTTTTTTTAAAACATGGCTGAAGGAACTGTTGTCCTGAAATTGTACAAGTCTAGTCTTTTACCCTGAAACATAGCTGCAGAGCTGTTTTCACATAACTATTTTGTTAGTGGCTCTTTCAATAAAATAATGCTGCTAATGCTGATTTCCACTGCAGTGGCTGTTGTAATAAAAATGTGGTTGCAAGGGTTTTTGTCATTTAAAAAAAAATGCTTCCATCTGGGCTGTCTATTTTTGCTCAAAACATTGTCAGGGTTGTTATTTTAATGGCTGACAGGACTGTTTTCCTAGAAAGGTTGTCACAGCTATATTTCCATACCAAAAGTAGAAAAAAGAATGTCATATATTATGTCTGTTATCCCAAAACATAGTGTCCAGTCTGTTATCAGAAAAAATGTCTGCAAAGGCTGTGGTTGTAAAACTTTGTACTGCCATCATTGATAAATGTGAACAGAACCCAGATATCACCATTGACTTGCTGTTGAAGCATGAGCTTGTGCCTGGTTCTGTACCAGTCCAGTTTGGATCATTTTCTTGAGCTAAATAACTTGGCATGTTATTGCATGATACATTACATAGCACAATGACACCCTGTGGACCCCAACCATCATAATTTAGAGCAAGGTTCACTGTTATATCCCAGAAGACATGGTATGCATAATAGAATCCATCTTTATAACTTTGCTTACTAAAATGAGTTTCTTTAAGAAAAGAGAGTCACAGGTATTTATTAAGTAAGTGATCAAGAATTTTGTTCATTACATTCAAAAGTCCATGCAGACATTAAGTTTTATTTTCCAGATTTATTCCATTATGCAGTGGTCCATCACCATATGGTACCTTCTTATAACACAGTTCAATTTTATAAGGCATCATCATGGATCCCTTTACATTATTAAATAGTACAACAGTGACCCCTCACTATAAATCCCCTCTGTATACCACTGCTGCTCTTATATTGCAGGTATGGTCCTTGATCCCATTATATTATTCAGTAATAGTACAAATCCCCTCAGTATACTACTACCATTCTTTTAATGTAATGATGGTCATGGATCCCATTACATTATTCAATAGTATTACAATGGTCCCTCACTATAAATCCCCTCTGCATACCACTGCTGCTTTTATGTTGCAGATATGGTCCTTGATCCCATTATATTATCCAGTAATAGTACAGATCTCCTCAGTATACTGCTGCCATTCCTATAATGTGGAAATGGTCATGGATCCCATTACATTATTCAATAGTATTACAATGACCCCTTCACTATAATTTCCCTCAGTGTACAGTAGTACAATATTCCCTTACTTTAAATTACCTCAGTATACCACTGCCCCACTTATGTGGATATGGTCCTTGGTCCTATTACATTACATTAAATTATTTCATAGTATTACAATTGCCCCTTACTATAAATCCCCTCAGTATACTGCTTCCATTCTTATGATGTGGGGATGGTCATGGATCCCATTACATTATTCAATAGTAATTGCAATGACCCCTCACTATAATCCCCTCAGTGTACAACTGCCCCTCTTATAATGCAGGTATGGTCCTTGATCCCATCAAATTGGGTAAATTTGGTTTTATCATTACTTCTTGACTCATTTAATATAATTTTATTATTAGCTAATAAGAAACAATTCCAATGTGATTTCACATGAGTACAAAATATGTTTTTATTCACTATGTTGTCAGTGGTTATTTACAGTAATTTTAGTCAAAATCATTAACACAAATGCACAAGTAATTGACTTTTCTTGCAATCTTTAACTTAAGTTTTAACTTTTGTTTGTGTGGAAGTACTACACCATATTTTGAATTAAATGTGAAGCAGCTGGTGGCATATTTTTGCTACCTACTTTATAATCCATTTGGAATATGGCAACCAAATGGCAAAAACAAATTGTTTCCATATGTACTCACTTATAAGTCAAGGCAAACTGCAACCTACAAAGATCCTGATCTTCTGTAGCATAAAGTGCCTGCAGATCTCCCTTGTTAAAGCCACATGTACCCAATGCAAGTTTGATAACAAAGTACCATATATACTTGCTTATAAGACAAATCAAACTGCAAAGACCAAAGATCCTCATATGCCATAGCATAGTAGGCTTGCAGACGAGGGTCTGTGTTGTTTGTTCTACTTATTACTTCTAACAAACTGTACAGAGCCAGATTTGCCAGCACATTATGTGACATCGGATCTGGGTCTGTGCAGTTTGCGATTGGATTCAACTTATTAGTGAGTATATATGGTAAGCAGTTGATATCAAAATCGTGAACTGTAGATTACAAGTCAGAAGCTCTTCCAAAAGAGCTAAAGTGGCTTGATTTCTCAAGAAGTAACCTTTTCTTTGCAGTAATATCTTGGGGGGCCCCGAGTGACCGAGTGGTCTAAAGCACTCACCATTACGGATCACTGCCATCTCACCTCTGTCTGCATGGGTTAGAGTCTCAGACTCAGCCAATGTGGGTATGGGAGAAAGCTTGCCGGTAGCTTCTCGTGGGTCATTGGTTCTTTCTGGGGCTTTCCTGGGTTCTTCCTCCACCATTGATACTGGCCACCATGTATAGCCTATCTTGTACTGAAAAATGGTGTTAAACCCTATAACAACAACAACAACAACAATAATTTCTGGGTAAATGTATTAAAGAAACATTCTTTTATTAATATCTGCTCTGCTTTTATTCCTGTTATGGTATTTTTTGCAAGTTTTGATCTTTGTATTGATCCATTTATCTGTAGTAAACAGTCTGAAGACATGGTCCCTGTGATGAATAAGTTTATTATTGCACAGTTGCATACAGATGCGTGAGATAAAATTCAATATAGCACTTTCATACACTATATAGCTCTTTATCAAAACAATATTTAATATTATGTACTTATTGACAGAACTATAAAGAACTCTTCAGTTGCATGATATAATAACAAAGTTCGGATACTAATATTAGGATGGGCTTCCTCAAGAGTCCTTCAAGTGTAACATTATGCAATTATAGGCACAATGACTTGTCATAGTGGAACAGTTAATTAAGAATTGCTGATAGTGCTGAAAGAAAAAAATTGTAAAATCAATTCTGATTATTAGTCATAAAAAGGACTGGTAAATTGTCTGATAGGGGCAGTAAAATGTCTGATGGGTAAATTTTCTCATCAGTTGATGCTGCTACTTTATAGTGGTATTTTTAGCTGCACATACATTTTAGTGGCCATAGAATGATGTCTTAAAAATAGTCCCTTCAAAAAATTGTCAGTATATATTATAAAACATCCTTTTAACTGCAGTTGATACATGAAAAAATTTAAATTATGTCTTTTAGAACTAAATCACAAAATTTTATGTCTGTAAAAATATGTGCTATTTGATAATTCTTGTAAATACTGTATTAGCTTGCATATAACTTTTATCTGATTGCAGTGACCCAGAAGTATTGAAGGATAATGTCCTTTCATATCAGCAGCTCCACGGTTCTTCTTAAAATTAAAAAAGCTGCAGTGTCTCAGTGTTTAGCACACATGTCTCATACCTGAAAGGATGCAGGTTCAAATCCTACATAGGGTCAGCTAAGGTCATTTACTATGGTATGTCCTTGGGCAAGGCATTTACTCCAATTGCATCAACACACAATAATCAACTTTTATTGATGTGCCATAAAACACTAAACCAAAACCCATCCTTTTGACCATTTTTGTAGTTGTCATGAAAATTTTTTGACAATGATCACTCCATTTTCATATACATTCTTTATTGTGGATCTGCCATGCCATTACTCCTAATACTGGAAACAAATGTTGAGGCAGTGTACTCATTTTCATCATCATTTGCACAAACCATTCAGCCATCTTGGCATCTGATCAAAATAAAAAAATAATTTTTTTTTTTCATAACTGTGCAGCAATTAAAGTTAAACACATTTAGGCACTGTTGTTTAAATTCTTATTTGGAGATATTCATATGTTGAATAAGAACTTGTAAAAAAAATGTTTAGTATTAATGAGAAATACTAGTATGAAACTAGTGCAGTACTTTAAT
Source organism: Megalonaias nervosa (assembly GCA_016617855.1). Lineage (NCBI taxonomy): Eukaryota > Metazoa > Mollusca > Bivalvia > Unionida > Unionidae > Megalonaias > Megalonaias nervosa. Next base: position 94,274 of record JAECUM010093104.1, read on the forward strand.
GAATTATTTGTAAATGTTGATTATTGTTGTAATGTAATTATCAAATAATAAGGTTATAAATAATGAAATAATAAACGTGACCCCTTTAAGAAAAATAATGAAATAATAGGCATGGCCCCTTTAAGAATGAAGGGCCCCACAAATTCAGTCCAGGAGGACTTAAAGGCCTCATGTCTTGGAAAGTTTGACGAAGTTTGCTTATCAGATAACAGCTGAGTTACTTGCTACCTTAATCATCCTGGCTGGACTGCTTTACTATCATCATTAACCGAATGATCTAGATGTTAAAAAATAATGACACTCTTTGTGTCCAAATAGTTTATGTACTGATGGAAATTGTAATGTTTGCTGAATATTTTGTCTGTAAATTTAATATCTCTCTTGTAAAGATGGTATCAATGCACCCAGCAAGTTCAGTACTGGTCAGAATGTTAGCCTGCTTGAATGAATGCAAAATCAATTGATTAAAGTCTCAATCATTTCAAAAATACTGGTACCTAAAATAACCTTTACCCAGATTATGGTAATTTATGCAAACTGTTGATTAGAGAGAGTTCTGATATTGAGATTGTTTCATTGTGTAAAGATTTTCTTTGACAACTGAATATATTGCTTAATGATTTACGTTTATTAACATTATCTTACCTCTGAAAATCTGAAAGATAATCAGTGTTTTGTTTGAAAGATGTCTGAACCAATCATGACACAACAACCCCAACTATGGCAGTGATTTCCCTAAATATATAAATGAACCATACCACTTTGACTGGTCCAGGAATTTAAATACAAAATATCATTATTTGCAAGGTTAATATAGATGTGAATACCAAACTTAAACCAAAATGATGTTATTAACAGGTAATCTGCCATTCGAATAAAACTGAGACAACAAGAAATTGTAAACTTCCATGACTGACATATTAGATAAAGTTTATTATGTGCAAAATATATGTACAGGTTATTCAATGATACTTATTTAACACCACTTCCACTGGTTAAATTTGTTAAATTATAAAATAAAGACAAATTTATGGCCAATCATAATAAATTGGCAAAACTTGCTATTGTTTTCCATTTATCTGATTTGATATTCATGACTGGTTTGTATCCCTATGTAGTGCTAAAAATAAGAGACACATGCAGTCATGTGCTGGCTTGCTGTAACACTGATGATATTTGATTTTTCAGTTATCAAAGTGTTTAATTAATTAATTCCCCTCACTGTTGTTTTTCCTTTATCATCACCTTTAACAAGGTTGCAACTTGTTTTTTTTTAATGTAGGTTATTTAATGTAGGTTACAGCACCTTCAGTTAATCCATGCAATAATTAGGATAATCAAAGCAGTTCCATGGTCTGACAATAGCCTAATGAACTGCCTGTTTTTGAGCACATGTAAGCTTTCCTTAGTTGATGTTCCTTTTTGACTTTTTTGTTTTTTTTGCAGCTTTGAAACATACACTTGGTGTCCAGAAATTTGCATGTACTATTTAAAATAATTAAAAAGTTTGTCTGGAAAATTGGAGGATCCATATATTTAGGCTACCAAAAGTACACAATCAATTTCCTTACAAAACTTTTGTTCTCCTGACTAACTATCAGAAAGCATCCCAATTTTTTTTTTTTTTTTTTATGATCTTGTTTCCTAACTTAATTAGTCTGCAGAGTTCCCTCACTATAAACCACTCACTAAACTGGTGCCCCTCTTATAACGCTAGCATGGTTCTTGTGAAGCTGGCTAAATTTTGTTTCATTTTTTTTTTTATATTCCTGGCTAATATGAGAACTGCTTCTGTGGCTTCCCTCATTCAGTACTGGTTTTTGTTTATTATGACACATTCTTGTTGGAATGTACCCCAGTATAAGGTATACTCATTATAATATGGATTACTTTCATGACTACCATAAACATCATTAAAAAGATGGTACAGTATATATTACATAATGATATCAAATGGTGTCTGACGTGTGGTTCCTGTAACTCTGAGTCAAAATATTTACCTTGTAAAAAGATAACTCAGTTATTTTCTCTATTTGTATCCTCTATTGTTAATTAATGTTCATTAATTAAAGCATTTTAAGTACTTTTCCTAATAGGGGATGTAACTGGTTTTTTAACTTGGTTCTCTGACTGCTTGTAGAGAAGGATTTTCTTGTTTAATGTCCCCAGTATTATTTGAATTCATGTTCATCAAGTGTTTGATATCCCCAGTATTATTTGAATTCATGTTCGTCAAGTGTTTGATATCCCCAGTATTATTTGAATTCATGTTCGTCAAGTGTTTCCTTTTATCAAATTTCTGGTTCTCAGACTTTTATTGTTCAGATTTACTAGTGATAAAAATCATTCCCTCTGTAATTTTACTCCAATTCTGTATTAAAAAAAATTAATAATTTTTTAATAAAATGAGTATTTTTGCTTCTTTTTTATATGAATGCAAACATAATGATTTCAATCAATTTGTGCATTGGCCATGCAGTCAGAAAACAGCATTTACACATTATTAAAACTGTGTTTTATGAAATATTTTAAATTATAATTTATCATATTTTCACAAAAGTAAAATAACTCATTTAAATACATGGGTACAGGTACATTTTTTCATTAATATGCAGCATCATGTCAGTTTTTGTCCTTAATATACAGCATCATGTCAGTTTTTGTCTTTAATACATAGCATCATGTCAGTTTTTGTCATTAATATACAGCATCATGTCAGTGTTTGTCATTAATGTACAGCTTCATGTCAGTTTTTGTCCTTAATATATAGCATCATGTCAGTTTTTGTCTTTAATACATAGCATCATGTCAGTTTTTGTCTTTAATACATAGCATCATGTCAGTTTTTGTCATTAATATACAGATACATGTTGGTTTTTGTCATTAATATACAGCATCATATCAGTTTTTGTCATTAATATACAGCATCATGTCAGTTTTGTCATAATACAGCATCATGTCAGCTTTTGTCATCATTTTTAGTCAGCATGAGACAAAAAAACTAAACTAAACACAGATCACTATGTAGCATTGAAAGACCTTTCAGGGAAACTTCTTGCCTAGGCATAATGTGTACTCTGTCAGTACAAATCCTTGCTTAGGCATAATGTGTACTCTGTCAGTACAACTCCTTGCCTAGGCATAATGTGTACTCTGTCAGTACAAATCCTTGCTTAGGCATAATGTGTACTCTGTCAGTACAACTCCTTGCCTAGGCATAATGTGTACTCTATCAGGGAAACTCCTTGCCTAGGCATAATGTGTACTCTGTCAGTACAACTCCTTGCCTGGGCATAATGTGTACTCTGTCAGTACAACTCCTTGCCTAGGCATAATGTGTACTCTGTCAGGGAAACTCCTTGCCTAGGCATAATGTGTACTCTGTCAGTACAACTCCTTGCCTGGGCATAATGTGTACTCTGTCAGGGAAACTCCTTGCCTAGGCATAATGTGTACTCTGTCAGGGAAACTCCTTGCCTAGGCATAATGTGTACTCTGTCAGTACAACTCCTTGCCTAGGTATAATGTGTACTCTGTCAAGGAAACTCCTTGCCTAGGCATAATGTGTACTCTGTCAGGGAAACTCCTTGCCTAGGCATAATGTGTACTCTGTCAGGGAAACTCCTTGCCTAGGCATAATGTGTACTCTGTCAGTAGAGAGTTCATTCTTTTTTTTTACATATGTGCAATTTGAGCCTATAGAGCCAACCAATTTGAGAGAAATAAGACCATAATTTGTTATTTTTTCTTAAACAGGAGGTTCACCATTTTCTCATTAAGAGCACTGCATATCTGACATGTAACCTACACTGGTGTTTAATGCTATTATAGCACTGCCTGGTCTGTTATAGCACTGCCTGGTCTGTTAAACTGAATTCAGTCATCAAGGGTTTGTGTGGAAAAGAGGACCAGTGTCTATATTAGCATGCAAAACACAGGTAAGTAAGCCCAATGCATTCAGTCACAAATTATTGTAAGTGTGGTTTTATAAAATAAAAAACATCATTGCTGTAAAGAATGAACAATTGTTATTCCAAATTTCATATAATTCATAATGCCTATGATCATTACAAAATAAAGGTGTCACATGCTATGAAGCATGTATGATAATTGACAAGACAAATTAACCATGTCAGGTGATGCTTGTGTCATTGGTCCTTTTGTTGGCAGGATTTGTGAAATGTGATTCAACAGCTTAGGTCACATGACTACTCTCACACTAACATTGACTAAAGCAAAGAAACATTCAAATTACATGATTTATATATTTTTCATGTATAAATGAATTTTTCTGTTTCTAATTTGGCTTTTAATCAGTAGCCCACATTTTCATGATTTTAGTAGCTAAGAGTGGATGTTGTATGGACTTCATATAACTTAATAAAATGTAGAATTCTTGTTTATACATATTTGTTTGTTTTAGTGATATGTGATTTTTGCATGACCTTTTCACCTGCACTTATTTGCTTCCAACTGTCCATCTCTGTAAGCAGATTTTTTTTGGAATAATATGACTGGTGGAGAAGAATCCATATAACTTATACAAAACTAGTACTTATATTCAAACTGGGGTGAAGTTGGACCGAGTGTGTGATGCATATGTGCAGGCAGATTACTAATATAAAAAAGTCAGTGAAACTGATGTGTTTATCATAACCATAGCAACCAAATAGGGTGAAAAAATATTTGTTGAAAAAAACCCAGATATAATTTATACTTTTCCATCAAGTGTAATTGATAAATTGGTGATGGTCAGATTTTTGCACATATCACTGTGCCCTCAGTGATTTTTTTCTAGATCTAATCTGGATGGTTACATTTTGATTTCTAACAGGTCAGTACATTTGAGTAGGTTGTAATATATAGTTGTTGCAACATTTATATTGGTTTCATTTAACCATCAATTGTCTCCATACTACATATGACTCTATTCAGTTATTTATCATTAAATGATAAGTAACCAATACTGCTCATACAGAAAATGTTCAAGAATTTACTTTGGTTGCCATGTTGACAAAAATAATTTTACAGAGTGCCATATATGCTAGCTTATAAGTCAGTCAAACTGCAAACAACAAAGATCCTGATATGCCAGAGCATAATGCACCTGCAGATCAGGGTCTATTCTATTTGTTCTACTGACTACTCCTAACAAACTGCACAGACCCAGATTTACCAGTGCATTATGCGATGGCTGTTCTGGGTTTGTGCATTTTGCAGTTGGACTCATCAGATAAGCTAGTACATAAAGTATTCCATAATTAAAATGATGTGGATTGTATTTAAAGAAATATATTGGCAGAATCTTTATCAAAATAAAACAGCATTCATTTTTTTTTAAAGTGTAATCACCATGTTTTAACTTTACTATGAAGGTAAAATACTTATTATTATAGCTGAAAGTAAATAATAATTATTACACCTGAATGTGAAATGCTAATTAATACACCTGAAAGTAAAATACTAATTATTATACATGAAAGTAAAATACTAATTATTATACCTGAAAGTAAAATACTAATTATTATACCTGACAGTATAATACTTTACTATGAAGGTAAAATACTTATTATTATAGCTGAAAGTAAATAATAATTATTAGACAAGAAAGTAAATTACTAATTGTTAGACATGAAAATAAAATACTAATTATTATACATGAAAATAAAAACTAATTATTAGACATGAAAATAAAATGCTAATTATTAGACGTGTACAATTATATTGATCGTGATTATGTTTGAAGAGAGTACTGTTTCACCAATCCAGTCAAACTAAGGCAGTTTAACAGAAAACTTTTTTTCTCATTTTAAATTTATCGAAAGGTAGATGTCTCACAAATCTTATTTAAACACAAATAGATGGAAATTCTACTGATTACAAGGATCATTAGACAATTACATGTAACTACTATTCATGTGACATCTGTAATGGGGGGCCCCGAGTGGCCGAGTGGTCTAAAGTGCTCTCTGTTACGGATCACTGCCATCTCACCTCTGTCTTTGTGGGTTCGAGTCTCGGGCTCGGCCAATGTGGTTATGTGAGAAAGCTTGTCGGTAGCTTCTCTTGGGTTGGTGGTTCTTTCCGGGTTCTTCCTCCACCATTAATACTGGCCGCCATGTATAGCCTATCTTGTGCTGAAAAACGGCGTTAAACCCTATAACAACAACAACAACAACAACAACATCTGTAATGACAGACACCAAACCCAAATGCACTTATACCAAAAACTGCAGTAGACTTGATTTTTGTATGAAGACACATGTCAAAATTAAGAACATCATAAATTTCTTTTTGTTTTCACATATACAAATTTATAACCTGTTTTGGATGATCTGAAAGCAGCTATATATTTTTTGCTTTTGCCAGCTTAACTACAGAATTTTCTGTACTTATAAACTTTTCTTATAAATATACTAACTGAATACACAACACAAATGAAAATGTATATGTGATTGCTTTAAACAATGTTCGTTTAATGCATTCATTAAATGAAATACAGTGTGAAAAAATTTAGTAAATACAGAAATATAGAATTGATGTAGACTCAGAAAAAACATAAATACATGTACCAACTATTGCCAATGAGATGTCATGGTGCAATGTCACAGCAAGATAAGAGTTAATTCATTTTGTTTTAAAGTATCAGGCAGATCCACCATGGCCCAGCCCTGTAATAATTAAAATTTTGGCCTATATCTTGGTTATATGATAAGCCAGAATTTAGAAAATTGTGTACACAGTAATAGCTTAGACTTGAATGAATATTATTATAGTGATAACAAATTTGAATAGCACTGTTTTCCTTTAATTGTAAGGCTGGAATTTCACTTTAATTGTAAGGTTTCAATTTCCCTTTAATTGTAAGTCCAGGATTTTCCTTTAATTCTAAAGCTGGAATTTCCCATTAATTGTAAGGCCAGAAATATCCCGTAATTGTAAGGCCAGAATTTCCCTTTAATTGTAAGGCCAGAATTTCCCTTTAATTGTAAGGCCAGAATTCCCCTTTTAATTGTAAGGCTAGAATTTCCCTTGAAATGTAAGGCCAGTTATTCCCTTTAATTGTAAGGTCAGAATTTCCCTTTATTTGTAAGGCTGTAATTTCCCTTTACTTATAAGGCCAGAATTTTTCTTTAATTGTAAGGCTAGAATTTCCCTTTAATCATAAGGCCAGTTATTTCCTTTAATTGTAGGCCAGAATTCCCCTTTAATTGTAAGGCTAGAATTTCCCTTTAATTGTAAGGCTAGAATTTCCCTTTCATTGTAGGGCTGGAATTTCCCTTTAATTGTAAGGCCAGAATTCCCCTTTAATTGTAAAGCTAGAATTTTCCTTTAATTGTAAGGCTAGAATTTCCCTTGAATTGTAAGGCTAGAATTTCCCTTTAATTGTAAGGCTAGAATTTCCCTTTAATTGTAAGACCAGAATTCCCTTTTAATTGTAAGGCTAGAATTTCCCTTTAATTGTAACGTTAGAATGTCCCTTTAATCATAAGGCCAGTTATTTCCTTTAATTGTAGGCCAGAATTTTCCCTTTAATTGTAAGGCTAGAATTTCCCTTTAATTGTAAGGCTATAATTTCCTTTCAATTGTAAGGCCAGATTTTCCCTTTAATTGTATGGCTAGAATTCCCCTTTAACTGTAAGGCTAGAATTTCCCTTTAATTGTAAGGCTAGAATTTCCCTTTAATTGTAAGGCCAGAATTTCCCTTTGATTGTAGGGCTGGAATTTCCCTTTAATTGTAGGGCCAGAATTTCCATTTAATTGAAAGGCCTATGTATCAGTAAAGCCAACAAAGAGTCCCATGACATAAATTACATCAAAGTTAGCTAGCAGGCTGTTGGAAGCAGTAATGAATAAAAACAATTGATCACGATATGCTATTGATTGCTGAAGTATTGATGACAGTAACATCTGGACAAATACATGTACTGGTATGTATAACATCAGTGTAACAGCTTCCGACTCTGTCTTCTTATTAAGGTGTTACAGTTATTATTACCATATACCTCATCTTAAGAGTTTTTACACGGTGTTAACCTGGATATTTGTATGTGAAAGCTTTGTTCCTAAGTCATTGTGTAATGTATTTTGTGAAAAACAGTGAAATTCAGCGGCCTTCATTGGATGGAGTGTAGCTGTAACAGCTTTCATTTTTAATCTGTAGCGTTGTGGTAAATATGTCAGCTTTTCTTTTAGAAAGGTTGTCAAATGCCAGAATCAAGGGCTATCATTACCTTAAGAAAATTATCTAGTTATGTTTTGTAAAGCATGCACTGGATAACAATGAAAACTATTCATCAAAATTTTACAGTTTAACACTTATAGGCTCTGCATATTTTGTACATATGAAGTTGGTCAGAAATAGAATCAGGGAAGAAATCTTTTTCGTTGTGATATACGGTAAAAGCATTTCTGTAAGACCTATTTATTTGTGGAGCAGAATTGCGCTACTCCATATTGCTTGGACTTGCTGTTTTGTTTTTTTTAAAATTTAGTTTGTTCCATTTGTGGTATTCTGTAGTAATCAGAATTTCTTTCAAATTTCATTATCATGCCAGTCATCCTGAATTAATAGAATAAAATCTATTGAGGGGTAAGTATTGATGAACCTAAATTTGAAAAGAATCTATTTGGGGGTGGTTAGTATCAATGAACCTAAACTTGAATAGAATCTATTGTGGGAAAACATCAGTGAACCTAAATTTGAATAGACTCTGTTGGGGTAATGAGTATTAGCATAAATCAAACATGTATTATGACTTGTTACCAGTATTCAGCAGGTTCTTCTTTGCCAAAAATGTGTTTTAGACTTCTCATAACTTTTAATGATAATAATAATAATAATAATAATAATAATAATAATAATAATAATAATAATTGTGTATATGTTATTAAGTATTGATTATATGTCAGATGATAGTCAATCAACGTGCAGTTCATTTCAATAACAAATGGTTTTGTTTTTCATTTTATCTTAAAATCCATTATACCATCTTATCAGTAATATACACTGATTATCACACATGCTGTCCATCCATCCATCACATTTCTTAAAAATGCAAAAACTGTTTTACTGTTCAAGATACAGTGGTCAAACCTGACAGGTAATTTTCTATAAGGTGTAGATTTGCAGTAAGCTTTCTAATTTTTAGCACCAAGGGGCCCAGGGTAGGGTTAAAGGTCACAAACAGATAGAATGCTCTTTCTTTTCTGTTGATGATGCTTTCCAGTTTCATTATTTTACTGCATGTCAAAACAAAGGCCATTTAGAGTATTTTTTGACCTTCTCATATATCCCAGGGATCATGATTTTCCAACTGTTTCAGTGCAAACCCAGTCCTGTCCCACCCACCCAACATCTGAGCATGTTATGAGATAAAAAATACTTTTTCTGCCCTATTTTCACTGTCCATTAAGTTATTTTCCTATTGGTACAGATTCTAAACAACTTGAAACCTGTCCTGTATGTTATAAAGCCTCTTTTTGCCCCATGGGACCTGTGGGTAGGGGTTTAAAGGGGTCAACATAGGACATTGCCAAAACATACCACCATAGGTGTCCAATCAAATGTCTTTCACGGTATTTTAGCATGGTCTAGATTTAAATCACTGAAAATGTACAAAGGGTGAATGATATCGAAGATGTAAGAATTGGTTACAGTGCTACTAATGTTCTGAAAAATTTTATTTTTATGAAAAGATGTTTTTTCAATGTTGAATAAAGAGATATTGCAGAAAGGAATGTCATATCTAGAATGGATTTTGGGTAGCCTGTTAAGAGGTAGAGTGGGGAGAGGAGGCTGAGGATTGATGTGGGAGGGGGAGTATTTGTGATGGTGAGCCATTTAAGGAGCACTTGCTTTCCAAATTACTTTCAGTATAAAATGAATACCCACCCACACCCACCCTACCTTGAATTTGTGCTTTCTTTTTTATTCTATTTAATCATTTCATTGTGATATAATCATTAGTGTATAAATTCTTGAAAGCAGGTTGTGAATCAAGATTGTGGTGATCTCTTTCAACATTCTGTTTATAATGTGAAACATTAAAATTAAGATTTCCAACACTGATCATAATAATACCGTATATACTTGCTTATCAATCAAGTCCAATCACAAACTGTACAGACCCAGATCTGCCTTGTATAATGCACTGGCAGAGGTGGGTCTGTGCAGTTTGTTAGGAGTGGTCAGTAGAACAAACAACATGGACCCTGGTCTGAAGGCGCATTATGCTAGGGCAGATCAGGATCTAAGTTGTTTGTAGTTTGATTGTCTTATAAGCGAGTAAATATGGTAGTCACAGTCTGATTGTAAATATTCACTTTGTTGAAACGTTTCAAGTATTGCTAAGCAAAACAGAACATACAAGTGAGGATTACTTGGTGGGAACAGCATATCCATATTCAAAACTTCAACACCACTCCAGTGACCTAAGTGATTAACTGTCCACCTTGGATGCAGGAGGTCACAGGTTTGAACCCAAGCCAAGTCATCCAAAAGACTTATAAAAATGATACTAACAGCTGCCTCACTAGGCACTCAACATTAAGAGGTTAGTGTTAGGACTGGTTAGCCAGGTATCAGGATAATTTGACTGGGTGGGACATCATGCTACATGTCTGCTGCATGATGCGCCAGTGCTAGACATCACTTTAAACTGACACACTGCAGACATTGTAGCAATATGACTAAAATTGTTAAAGCTACATTAAAACTTGAAAGGTATTACAAGCATTTAAAGTACATGACTTATCAGTCCTTGAGTTGATATTTTCTATGTTTGGCTATGGTCACTTTTATGGAAGAGAGCAGCTCCAATTGCAGTATGCAAGCAATGAAACTGCCTTTGTTACCAAAAATAGAAGCAATATTTAAAGAGGGAAAATTTGAACAAATCATAAAATAAAATTAATTTTTCACTAGCAACTTTGAATGATAAATAAATGAATAAGAACTCATGCAAATATCCTGATAATTTTCACAAAATTGAGTAGAAAGTGCCAAATGACTGAATGCAATAAGTAGAAGTATGTATTATAATTTTCAGGCAAGTTTTGACAATGAATATTTGCAAAATCTTGATAAAAACACAACATTCTAAATAGTATAAATTAAAGGACAGAAAATAATTATAGCTAACGGTGGACAACAATGATATGAAGAATTTCAATCAAAAATGCTGAATTGTTCATTGTGAAAAGGGACTACTGGATATGCTGGCTTGGATCATTGTAAAATGGGACTACCAGATCTGCTAGCTTGGATCATTGTAAAAATGGATTAGCAGATATGCTAGTTTTGGATCATTGTAAACAAGGACTACCAGATATGCTCGTTTATAAATCAAATCCTTCTGCAAACAACAGTGATCGAGATCTACCATTGTATAATATGCTTGCTACATAGTTTGTTTAAAATAATCAGTTGAATAAACACTGATCTGCCAGCACATTATGCAGCAGCAGACAAAGGTCTGTTTGTTTGCAGTTTGACTGGACTTATAAGTGAGTGCATATGGTACTCATCCTATAAGTATATGGAGAGAAAGGCTTGTTTAATCAAAAGTAAATTAATATTTTTCTTTTGCACCAGTCTTAGGAAATTAATATTCTGTCTCCTTAGATGTTAAATCATAATTAGTTTGTAATTAATAGGACAGAAATATGTACCACTTTTGTATTTCCCCATCTTGAGACTGTGACTGTGATTGCTGAATGTTTTTCATTAAGATTTTGAATGCCTATTTGTTACCCACACACAAATCTAATTATTTATAATGAAGGCTAGCAGTAGTGTGGAACTAACACTAATGTTTCCTTTGTGATCCTAATTATCAAGGGAAGTAACTGTGTCCCATTTGCTAGGAGGAATTGGTGTGGGATTTTAATTTTCTTCATGAGAACAAAAAGCTTGACAATAGCTGTGCCCCAAGGTGACTTGTTATTGAATTAAAGGCATTAACTTGCTTGTGAACAAGATTTGATGCTTAACATGTCAAGAAGAGGGGTGTGAGATGAATGAAAAGGACATCTTATGGCTCTACATCCATGGATTTAAAAGCAGATAGAAGCAGCAACAGCATGGAAGAAGATAATGAAGATGCTAATCAGTTAATAGAGATGCTGTGTATGCTGGGCATTAGGCAGCAGCCTTTGTGGAATTGTAAAGCATGACATGACGTGAATTTCATCCTGTCATTGTATACCGTATTTCTCCAACAATAAGTTTGGGGACATTCTTATTATTGGATTAAACCCAGATAAATGAATTCTTGTAAGGAAAAGACATGGATAGAGAGAGAGAAAGAAAGAAAATAGATGAACAGAGAGAGAGGGAAAGAAATGAGTGCTTAAAGACATAAGGCATATTACATTACATAAAAAATTAACTAGACAATGAACAGTATTTCATTACAAAAGAAAAGTTATAGAAACATTTGATATTTGCAATTACTGTGTCATTTACATCTGAAACAATCATTTAAAGATAATACTGATTAGAAGCAAACATCAGCGATGCCAAAGCGGGAAGTTGGACTTGTTTATTTTAATTTTAAGAGAGAGAGAGAGAGAAATACCCAGTTTATTGAAAAATTCTCCATTAATAAAAGAATCTTAATAAATCTCAATCCCATACTTGACCATTCCATAAATAATATTAAATATATGCAATTATAACTAAAGTCAATAGAGTACTCAGTATTTTTTTGGCATATCAAAACTCCTTTTATTTTGCCAAAACTCTTATGGGACTACATAACCATAAAGATGGTACTGGCAACTAGACATGGACTGTTCCATTTATTCTTGGCGCTGGCTGTTTATTGTATTGACCTAACCAACTGTTACTCATAATGCGAGATTATGGACCAAAATTGAAGTTCTATTCACTTGGATATTAAATATTTTCATCCACATTGAGTCACCTATTTCATATTTAGAGAGTGTTTAGCATTCTTATTGATTTCATAATATACAGTTGATTTGAGGCAATCACATGTTGTTGTCATGAAAAACGATTTTTTACACAAAGGAAATTAAATTTCTGCACAGAATAATAGTGAAAATGGTTTAAAATGTGTTCCTGTTAAATGCATGGTCATTCGTTAAGGCAGAGCCAGTTTCACTGATGATGCGATGAAGCGAAAGTCTGGAACTGACAGTTTTAATCTTTGATTTTATTTTGGATTATGGCACACAGTCACATTCAGTGCAAGAATACAAGAAATATCATTGTATGAGCAGTACAAGAGATGGCTATTGAGATTTTGTGTTTATAAAGTGTAATGAGTTGAATTAATTAAAAGTCAAGTCCAATTCAGCTGAATACCACATTTATAACTTTTAAACATTGTCAGCAGTAGAGATTTTTAATTTGTTGAATTTTTTATACATTCTTCAAACGAGAGCAATATTTATCAACTAAATACTGCATTCTCTTTGAAAACTAATAATGACTACAGTAAAACCTGTCTTGAAAGACTCCTGCTATGACATATCACCTGTCTTGAGAAATGACATTCTGGTTGCCTAAATTTATTGATTCTACAGCATTAGGACCTGTCTTTAGAGACCATGATTTTTTTGGCAGAAGGAGTGGTATCTGAAGACAGATTCTACTGCAGTATAGTCAGTGTTTTCTGTATAGCTCGTATTTAAAATGATTGTCTAACCAATAAATCCACCTTGATTTTCCATTTCTGACATACACAGTCCTTGCTATATTACAGATTGGTTCATAATGCAGTTCTCATTATAACACCATTCCATAAAAATGCAGTTCTCACTATAACATGATTCTATACATAATGCAGTTCTCACAGTAAAACAATTCTATACATAATGCAGTTCTCACTATAAAACAGTTTTATACATAATGCAGCTCTCACTATAAAATAATTCTATACATAATGCAGTTCTCACTGTAAAACAATTCTATACATAATGCAGTTCTCACTATAAAACAATTCTACACATAATGCAGTTCTCACTATAAAACAATTCTATATGTAAAGGGGTTCGTGTGTGTGTGCCCCTCTGTTAATTGATTTGGTGATCGTTATCTAGAGGATGACCTCCCTCGATGTTATTGCCCAATGTGAGTGGATAGATAGAACATTAACAGAGAACTGAGCGATACTATTGAGAAGAAATAAGCAAATACGAGCCCCCTTAAACAATAAAAATAGAATAAATTTTAATTAATTAATGCATAAACTAAAATTGCAGTTTCAATCCAACAGATTTACATTAATGGAATTTAATAGCAGTGTTCAATTTACAGATTCATTCATCATAGTAACGAGTGGTGAAAAGAGTACAATGTCCACACCCGATTTGCATCACCTAGCATTGTTCCTCTATTGACTTTGTTTATTCCACGTCTAGCATGTATGCTTGGTTCTTCCTCTGACCCTTCTATTCTGAACTCTCTATTTGCGCGACTTCCCTCTTGAACTGTCCTCATTGGGTTCTCAGGGAGGGATATTAGAAAGCTGTTCCCTTAAATGACAAGATTACCACTAAATCTGTATGTACCACCACCTATCCGTATATAAAATTCTCTTACTTTCATTATTCAGAAATGTAAATAGCTATCCACACTGCATAAATTCTGACGAAAGACCTTAATGATTAACAGTCCTTACAAATTTACTGTATTTGAAGTAAGGTACCATCATTATCTCTAGTTACAAATGACTATTGCAATATACATCCAAGTCTGACCATAATTAAACAGTTCATCGCCCTCGCTCCCTGCCGCGATTGACTAGAAATTAAAACGTACAGTGTATACAACAATACTGCTGTATATATCTGCATACGCTACTATACATCTTCTTACTCTAACTAGTCAGTTCCACTCAATAAGATAAATGCTCGATTACTATTGCATGAGATTCACTAAATTCTAGATTACAGTAACCAATAACCTGCAGGATCATTCAAGCATTGCAAAATTATATGTAAATATGCAATTATCATTAACTCATGATAAACAGTATCATCCTACAGACAAAGGAAATTAATTCATATAACCATAAGAAATTCTGCACATTTGAATATTTGGATTAATTCATAAATCCCTATGAAATACTACACATTTGAATATTTGGAGTACATCATAAATCCCTATGAAATACTACACATTTGAATATTTTGATTACATGAAATCCATCAATTCTATCAATGAGCTAATAACTGTAAAACTAAAGAAATAAATTGCATAACAACTCTAACATATCAACAGATTTCTATGAAATTGAATAACGATACATAGCATGGATAATAAGCATATCAAACACATTTGCATAAAACCAAACAACAAAATAGAAAATTACATGGAAATTAAAATTGCGTACCTTAATGCTGTTTTCTTTTCCACACAATCATGCATCCTAGCACTATAGCCTGTCTTTTCCTTTCAAGACAGCTATCTAGCCTCTTTACATGTTAACGAGGGAAAACTCTATACTTAGGTTTTCCATTGGAGTCAAACTCGCCTCTCTCGGGAAAATTTCTGACTAAATAATTTTGACTAAGGTCGGTAAATTTAAACTCCCATAACTTCCAAAGTGTACGCCTTAATTTTAACTGACCAATCGAAAGCAACTGTTCCTAAATTTTCCCCAAAATAATCATGTCTTTCATCAGATTCTGACAGCCTAGAATATGATGCAATCATCTTTCCTTTGAAGATCAATTATTTGACATGAAGTTCTTTCATGCAGTTATGGTTGGTAACCCTACTAGTACTTTCCCATGATAGCATTATGGTCAATTCTACTGAACCTTAACGCAGATCCTTTTATGTTTCAGAGATGAAATAAGGGAAATATCAAAGTGACCTTTCTCAAAGACTTTTCTGGCTTGACTATGATAAAATTTTAATGCACAATTTATTCAACTTGAAGATTCAGTACTTCTTCAAAATTTGACACATTACACTACATAATGCAGTTCTCACTGTAAAACATTTCTATACATAATGCAGTTCTCACTGTAAAACAATTCTATACATAATGCAGTTCTCACTGTAAAACAATTCTATACATAATGCAGTTCTCACTGTAAAACAATTCTATACATAATACAGTTCTCACTATAACATGATTTAAAACATAATGCAGTTCTCACTGTGAAACAATTCTATACATGATGCAGTTTTCACTATAACATGATTCCATACATAATGCAGTTCTTACTATAACATGATTCTATACATAATGCAGTTCTAACTATAACACCATTTCATACATAATGTGGTCAACAGTTATGGACCCAGACTACAGTATTATAATAATGGAGTACTGTATCAGTTATATCATGCTGAGAAAATGGAAGCTAAGTGCCTTTCCAAATGACACAGCGAGTCAGCCAACTTGAGCTGACCTGGATGTGCATTTAACCTGTGCCCTTTTTGATTATGAGTCTGATGCTTTACCAGTTCAGCTACTGTGACTCTCCCTTGTGATTTTTTTTTTACCTTTAAAAGTACTACTGGAGCATTAATAAATATACATGGCAGACAGTAATAACTTTCCATATAGATTTTTACTAAATACATACTTAGGTTGGTGTTAGAATCTGCCACAATGTTACCATATTCTATTACCTATTATTTGATATACCAGGTGTGAACAGCACTGTGGGATTTTGAATTTTTTATTCTGGATTTTCTTCTCATTTATTTTATGTATACATCCAATATATGTCAGTGTTTGATTAAACAGTTCTCTCTTTTTTTAATAATATTTTGTGCTTAACATGAAAACTGACTGATTTTAAGATTACATTTTCATTTTGTGTTTTCAGAATTTAACATTGAAAGTAAATTGTTAACGCTAGTATTTGGTATAGACTTCTCAATGTAGCTCATCTAATGATAGGACAGAACTTGAAATTTTTAGCTGTTAAAGTTATTGTTTTTGTTGGAATATCACCAGTTAAAATATTTGATTGCCTTTGGCTAGGGTCAGTAAAGCAATTACACCAATTTACTTCTGGTTTATCATTAAGAATGCCCACATAGTTTTAGAACAAACTCCAGAGGCAGGTGTGTAGAACTTTACCATCTTGAATTTTAAATTTCTTTTTTGTTGTTATTTTGAATGTTATGGATGCATGTTATGGATAATGATTTGTTACTACATGTATGACACTTAACTTATTGTAGCAAAATATAGATGATCCTAACACATATCTCTGATAGGTTGAAGCTATTACTGTAAGATTACATTGATATTTGTGCAAATGAGTATGACCAAATTATATTCAGTACCATATGTACTCACTTATAAGTATAGTCAAACTGCAGAAAGATCCTGATCTGCCATAGCATATTGGGCCTGCAGATAGGGTCTTGTTTGTTCTACTGATTTGCCTAACAAACTGCACAGACCCAGTTCTGCTGGCACATTATTTGCCAGTAGATCTGGGTCTGTGCAGTTTGCAGTTGGACTCGACTTATACATGAGTATATACAGTAAATTAAGTTTTCCATCAGCTTGGATGGGGTTCTAATGAGAATGTGGATGTGAAGTCTAAAGCTGATTTCGGTAGATTTCTATTATTTACTTTCAGTTGCATTATATTCTCTCTAATGAGTCAGATCCCTCTGTAAACTGCGCAGACCCAGATCTGCCATCACATAATCTGCAAGCAGATCTGGATCTATGCAGTTTCAGTAGAGCAAGTAGTATAGACCCTCATATGTCAGCATATTTTACAATAGCATAGCTGGGTCTTTGTTTTTTGCAGTTGGACCTGACTTAAAAATGAGTATATAAGGTATTCCACTTGAATCTGGTTACTTAAGGCTCAATGCCTGAATCAACAAGTAGCCATCCAAAGCTCTTTGAAACCAGAAATTTCTACTATTCACTAGTAAAATTGGAAATGAATTCCAAGAATTGCATTAGAAATTGTAAAAGTAATAGAATTTGATTTTTGAAGCAAATTTAGAGAGGTAAATTAATGGTATTGAGTCAACACAAATTGTTATAAAGTAACAATCAAGGATGTGTTTGCAAATTGCACTTCCCAGAGTACTGGTTTCAGTAGCCTTGCTGGCTTTGGTCATGGTAATTTTGTTTCTTATTGACTTTTCCATAAAGGGGAGGTTGAATATTTGGAATTTTAAAAAAAAATTGACTATTTATAAATTTGAACTTTTGCCCTACCACAAAATACAGAAACATAAATATATAAAATACTGTACTTGGATGCTGTTATTTTCACATGAGATGATCCTATTCCCAACTTTTTAAAGTTTTAACAGATTTTCATGCATGAAAATTTTGCTGATGGTAAGCCAGACCCCACCCCATCGCCTTTAAAAAAAACTTGACACACTAAGTTCTCTGAGCATAATCAGCATATATTGTATCACACTGCAAAGAATTTAATGTTATAACCCAGGTGTCTATGCCATTGTGCAATTTACTGTGATAACCAAAGTGGTTATGCCATTGTGTGATTTAATATGATAACCCAAGTGGTTATGCCATTGTGCAATTTAATGTGATATTCCAGATGTTTATGCCTTTAAAAAATTTAATGTGATACCCCTGTAATACAGAATTTAATTTGATGTCTCAGGTGTTATGCCATCACAGGATTGGATGTGATAAACCAGGTCTTTATGCCATTGTGCAATTTAATATGATGACCCAGATGTTTATGCCATTGTGCAGTTTAATGTGATAACCCTGGTGTTTATGCCATTGTATAATTTAATGTGATAATCTTGATGTTTATGCCATCACAATTTATTGTGATAACCATGGTGTTTATGTCATTGTGTAATTTAATCTCATAACCCAGGTGTTTATGCCATCACAGAATTTAATGGGATAACCTTGGTGTTTATGCCATTGTGCAGGTGTTTGTACCATCACACACTTTAATGTGATAACCTAGATGTTTATGCCATGACAGAATTTAATTTGATGTCCCAGGTGTTATGCCATCACAGGATTGAATGTGACAACCCAGTTGTTTATGCCATTGTGTAATTTAATATGATAATCCATGTGTTTATGCCAGTGTGCAATTTAATGTGATAATCCAGTTGTTTATGCCATTGTGTAATTTAATGTGATAATCCAGTTATTTATGCCATTGCGCAGTTTGGCCATTGGACATGATGATATCAGCTGTATCTTGAAATGCCAATCATTCCTATTTTTTTGAAGCATAGATTAACCATTATGATCATTTCTCTCAGATTCTAGTTTTCAGGTCAAATGCAGATTATGTAAGTGAACCACAACTTGATTACAATTATATCCAGATCACATAAACACTTGTAATATCTGACTGTACTTCTTTGGTAAAAGTGTACTAAAGTGTACTAAAGTGTACTAAAGTGTTTGCTTCAAAAAACAATTGAATATTGACCAGTTAGAAATCATGTCAGTTTAGCACCCTGATTCATTTGAGAAAGTTCGAGAGGTCAGACTGAAAAGTGACTGATGAGGATTATACCTTGTGCTACATACATTCCAAATGTGAAATTTGCAAGGCATTGACAACTACCTTGCATTTGCAGTCCTTCTTGATGGACTTCAGTATATCGTATGATGGGAAAGGAAACTGTAGGAAGCCTGTTTCAGTAAAAAAAGAACAAAATTTGATATCAGTAAATTTGATGTTATAAATAAATTGCTCAAAATTTATTTATGTACATGTGTTAATAATAATAATAATAATAATAATAATAATAATAATAATAATAATAATGACTTTATTTAAAGAGGTTAACACAATTAGCAAAATAACTAATCAACTGTAAGGTCCTCATACAAAGGAACTTACTTATATACAAATGCATACATATACACACACATATGCACACCTATACATAGTAGCATGTACATGTATAGACACAATATATTTACTTTCTTTCCTTTCACCAGATGGATACTTGACCATACATATTGAACCACATAGTCAATTTACATGCAATATGCAATTAATGACAAAATAGATAGGTAGTATATTTAATGAAGCCCAGAGGCATTTATTAATACAAAAACAGTTATTTTCATTCTCATTTTAACTACATCTCTGAAGCCAATGGATATATTGGGTTTTGATGAAGGAAATAGAGTGGACACTTCTAATCTCAACTGGAACACTATTCCAGAGCAAGGTTCCTTAGTATTGGATATTTTTTAATAATTCTTTATTTGGTTTGGAAATTTTATACTGTTTGGTGGACATGTATCGCAGGTGGGGAGTATTACAAGGTAGCTTATACTGGAATAGTGACTGTAAATAGACAGGAGCACTTATTGAATATCTTGTACATTAAATTAGTTTTTCGTAACTGGATTCAGTCTTTAGTAGGTAATATTTTTAAAATGCCAGCTAGTTTTACCTGCTATCTGTTGAATTCATATTAGCCAATATGGTCTTTCTTGAAGACATGGTGCTGGTCTGACATTAACTTTATGCATTCCTGAGGAATCAACTTGTTTGATGACAGATCAGTATGATTAGATTTTGTTTACATAAGACACTTCAGGGTAGATTTTATTTTTCTCCATGATTTTTCTTACGGTTAAACTCTGGCTATTATCTTTGATTTTTCTACAAGAGAACTCATTTTCTCATGTTTTATATTTCCCTTCAAGAGAGTTAATTTCCTCATATTTTAGATTTCCCTCCAAGAGAGCTACTTTCTGTACATTTTAGATTCCACTACAAGAGAGCTGATTTCTATACATTTTAAAGTTCCCCAAAAGAGGTCTGATTTCCTCTCATTTCGATTTCCCTATAAGATAGCTGATTTCCTGACATTTCCATGTTGTGAATTCATTTCTTTTCATGGGCATAAATTTTCATGGCTTGCTAATTATAATATTTGTCACAGTATTTAAATTGATGGGTTGAATAAGGGGTCCTGTTCCTTCTATAGAAGGATTATTTCTGTTTGGGCTAATTCATGTTTTGTGGCTACCATAAAATTCACAGAAATTGGTACACCAGAAAAAGTGGTGAATCCCAGTACAGTGTATTTCCTTTGCATAATACATTTTATAAAAATACAAATGTCACCGAGTTGAATCTACTGGTACATTATGCAATGATTAGTAGCAGTTTTAATGTATATACTTTTGAATAAATTGTGTCCAGCTGAAAACTTCACAGACCCAGACATGTCATTGCACAATGCACCAGCAGATCAGGGTCTATGTCATTTGTTTTCCTGATAAGTCCTATCAAACTGCACAGTTCCACCAGATCTGGTGGATTATGCGATGACACATTTGGATCTGTGCAGTCCGCAGTTGGATCCAACTTAATATATGCATTAGTCATAAGTTTAATATAATAGATTTAAAAAAACATATTGTATGTGTTAACAATAAATAAAAAATCATTTTAATAGATTAGGATTATCCAGTCATAATTAGTATATTAGGATTATCCAGTCATAATTAGTATATTAGGATTATCTAGTCATAATTATTATATTAGGATTATCCAGTCATAATTAGAAGATTAAAATGGAGTGGATTGACTTTATATAATGGGGAGATAGAATGTGTTGATTCTGTAGATGAAATTAAATATGGAGTATGATAGAAGACGAAATCCATTTCTTATTATCTTGTCCTTATTACTACAGCGAAATAAAAATCAGATATATAATTTGAAAAGCCTTTTCATGTCAGAAAAATCTGTAATTAGATTTATCAGATGTAACAGTAGCAATTTTATGAAGAATATATGCAGTTTTTCTTATGTATCCTTCAGGAGTAATGAATATTTCTGAAGGGTATAGAAGTTAAACTTTATGATAGATAAAATTCAAAAATTTGATAAGTGTAAAAAAAAATGTCAGCATATTTTCTTACCACCATGCAGTGCTTTCTGTTATAAGCAAATTGTTAAGATTTAATTGTAATATTGACCAGAGGCCTCAGAGAAATAAATCAATCAATTAAAGTTACCAATTGTATTCACTTATAAGTTGAGTCAAACTGCAAACAACAAAGATCCTGATCTGCTGTAGCTTAATGTGCCTGCAGGTCAGGGTATATGTTGTTTGTTCTAGTGATTATTCCTAACAAAATGCACAGACCCCGATCTGCTGGTGCATTATGCAATGGCAGGTCTGCGTCTGTGCAGTTTGCAATTGGACTCGTCTTATAAGTGAGTAAAGATGATATATACATTGAGTGCCATATGACATAACTTGGCACATGTTTACCAGTAGCTGTGGTCACCAGCTTATGAAAGCCAGTTGTTGATGGTATTGGGTTTGACCACAGTGGACAGGCTGTAGTATACTACAGAATTTTTACATTCCTGTTCCTGTGGGATTAAGTGATGAGAATATTGACAGCAATTAATAGAAGGCAATGGTCTGTGTAGATGGAAAGATGCTATTTCACCTTGCCACCAGGTTCTCTCTCTCACAACTTGCCAGTCAGCAGGCATGTGGAAATTAGCTGAAACAGGAAGCACTTTCCTTGGACAGACAATCGGGCTGTCATGTGGCTTCCAATGCCTTTCATGGAGGGGGGGGGGGCATCTTGTCAATATTTTCAGTCCTGACTAAATGCTGGCTGTATATGAAAGCCAGATGCCATTACTGATTTAGTGTTTTTTATTTGTTCAGAAAATGTGTTACATGCAAAACTGATGTCATTGGCTGATAATATTCCAATACATTTTATTCAAAAAAAAGGAATTTGATTTGACATGATTTTCACATGCTAAGGAATTGACTTTGGTTTATCTCCTGGAATGTACTCTCAGAGCAGGTAAGAACATAAAAATATTAAGACATGCATGGTTTTAAAAATGCAGTAAGAAAGATATTATACCCTTCCAAACAAGAGATTGCTGGTCAATGATATTTAAAATGTTGATATTCAATAATTTAAATGAAAATGTTTGGAAACAAAGATTCTGTTGCAAAGATTTGATTTTATAAGACATGCATATAAAATAAACTGACCCATAAAATGGAAGAATAAATATTGACATGAAAATAGGTGATTTGCATAATCACATTGAACAAAATGTTCTTGATAAAAATGTTGTACAAATGGTATGCTAAACTCGGATAAATTATTCAGTATGTATCATATGTTGATTTTATATGGTGATAGAAGCACATGCATGATTTGTGAACTGGATAATTGTATATGTGATAGACTAATTATTTTTCTATACATTATAGATTAAAGGTAACATATGCTTTCTGATGACTGAAAGTGAAATTGTTGACCCGAAAAACTTCTTGCTGAATCCGTGAAGCTGATTGTTTATGAAGCTTTCATGGTCTAAAACTTACACCTGTGATCTTGATTAGTTGAGTGCTACATCACAATGACATTACAGCACCACAGCTTAAAAGAATTGTCCAGAAAAGTTTGTTTTAAATCTGAAAATGTATCAGTATGGCTTTACAAAGATGTACCATATGCTTGCTTATAAGTCAAGTCAAGCGGCAAACAACAAAGATCCTAATCTGCCATCACATGATGCACCTGCAGATCAGGGTCTATGTTGTTTGTTCTACTAATTACTCCTAACAAACTTCACAGACCCAGATCTGCTGGTGTATTTTGCAACAGCAAATCTTGGTTGGTGCAGTTTGCAGCTGGATTTGTCTTATACGTGAATATAAATGGTAAGAGAAAAGATAATTTATAACTATTCATTGACCATGACGAAATAGAAACTTACAAACATGGTATTTTCAACTAGCTCTTTTGGATATGATCATATTGTTGCAGGGACTTTTTTTAGCAATTTTTTTTCAACCTTTGTACAAAGATATTATTGTTTTTCAATCTGTGTTGTTTTCAGGCTTTCCAAGATTATTTAATGTGGAGGTCCTACTTCCTGATGCAAAGTCATACATGAATGTAACAAATCTGTCTGTTTGCTTTTTCTTTTTTTCAAGTTCTTCCGTTGTATCTGGAAATTCTTCTATCCTGATAGCAGGGCTACTATAAGGAGATGTTAAACTTTGAATGTGGCAATACTGATGAGGTTCTAATCTATTGTATTTATACATCATGCAATCTGGTCATAATGAAGTCTTAACATCATACACATAATTATTAATAAAGCAGTTTAAGTACTCTTTTGCCATGGCCTGGAACTCTTGACCATCATTTGTTACCATGTCCCTTTAACTGTTTACCATCATCTGTCATCTGCTGCCATGGCCTATAACTCTTGACCATCATCTGCTGCCATGCCCTGTAACTCTTTACCATTGTCTGTTGCCATGACTTGGAACTCTTTACCATCATTTGTTACCATGTCCCTTTAACTGTTTCCCATCATCTGTCATCTGTTGCCATGGCCTATAACTCTTGACCATCATCTGTTGCCATGGTTTATTACTCTTGACCATCGTTTGTTGCCATGTCCTATAACTCTTTACCATTGTCTGTTGCCATGGCTTGGAACTCTTTACCATCACATGTTGCCATGGCCTGGAACTCTTTACTGTCATCTGTCATCTGTTTCCATGGCTTTGAGCTCTTTACCATCATCTGTTGCCATGGCCCTTAACTCTTTACCATCATGTATCATCTGTTGTCATTGCCTAGAACTCTTTACCATCATCTGTTGCCATGGCTTGGAACTCCTTACCATTGTCTGTTGCCACGGCCCAGAAGTCTTTAACATCATCTATTAAGACTGCAAACTGTTGGCAAGAATTTAAATCTAAATACAGACATGCCCTAAGTGGATATTTATTGTTCAGATTTATTTTCTATTCATTCTATTTGTTTGTTCTATGACTTGTACATTTAAATAGTTCATTTTTTCATGAAGGAGTCGGTCAAATACTGTGTTGTTCAATATGTCAATACATGTAACTTGTGTTAGTTTATTAGAGGACCCCAAGGTAGACTAGCTTTTAGCTGTAACCCTCTTTAACAAGATTATTATTATTATTATTATTATTATTATTATTATTATTATTTGGATGTGGGTATAAAAATCAAGGTAAAACACGTGAGGTCATGTCTGAATAATGCAATATATCGGGAAATATATTTTAGCAGGTCTGTTGTCTTTGACATCTTTCAAAGTTGAATGGCATTCATTGTTGATAGGATGATAATGTAGCAAAATGAATAGTACATAGGAGTGGACATTGGTCAAACAAATGAATAGTAGATAGGAGTGGACATCAGTCAAACAAATGAATAGCAGATGTGAGTGCACCAGTCAAACGAATATTTTTGTTGAAGGAAAGGAACAAAACTAAACATATTTGACGAATATAAATGCCCCATCATAATGACTAACAAATGACCTAACAATGCAAAACATAACTGGACAGACATTTGGATGGATGGACATAAATAACACTACATGCCCCTAAATTTGTGTTGTAGCATGGAAAGGGAATAAAGGTCAACCCATAAAATTTGAACACTTGGCCCCCAAGCAGGGGCAAGTGTTTGTTGTGACACCCTTCTCTCTTCCACAACTGACAGGAGACATGTTGTATTTTATCTAAATAAGCTAAAAAAAAACCACTGGATGTGATAGGAATAGCCTTAAGATGTAACACTTCATAAAAGCTCATGGTGTAAACTCTATTGTATTGCATAGCTTCCCATAGTTCTGTAGAAACTATTTATCACTTGTAGCCAGTACTTAATAATGACACAGTGCCACCCATGATCAATAATCTTCAATGTCCAAACACCCAATTAAGTGTAGAATTCTCTCTGATCTCAGGACCAATTTACAGCACCACCAGATGTTAAATGTCACAGCAACCATGTCAATATTTCATGAGTAAAAGCTACACTATATGTACCCAATGGGAGTAATTGTACACAAACACAGCAGGCTTTTTCTCCCATTTTTCTCCAACTTCAATGTTCATAACCATTGAAGTGTTTTATGAAGTTTGCTTCTGTGGCCTAATAATTCAGTTAGTGCAGATAATATGTTAAAATGAGTACTTTGTGTACCTTACAAAACTGAATGGATCCTGGATAAATGATGCAACAGATCTGAATAATGGATTGGAAGTTGCAAATATTAACAAGCATCCGATTTTCCATCTTAACTTCACAACCTTTAGACAAACAATTAGAAGATTATGTAGTATCACTTATGTAATGGACATAAAATGTAATGTATCTTGGTTGACATTTGTGACTAGTTCAGTGATACAAATTTAATTGTAATTTATGTCCTTAGCACTGTAGGGTGAAACCATACAAGCCAAGTTAGCAGTGATAGAGTGAATTTTGTAAAAGTTTGAATGAGTCCGCCTTTTTTTATATATCTTTTGACAACCAAATTATTATTGAAATCATATCATGTTGCTGCAGTGTGCATATGCATAAATTTCTTTTGGACTTTGCGATCATGGCATGCATCCTTTTTGTGATGCTATATGATGATCTTAAAAGATGTTTTCATTCTGTTCATGATAATATTCATTCTTTGTCATTGAAGAATACTGATAATTTTTCTGTCACCAGTTCTGTAGTATGCCATGTTCAGCATCTTAGTTTCATGTCCATGTGATAAACTTTTGGGTTTTCTGTATTAGTTTTTAAATCTTGTCTGATTGAAACATTTGGTCGAAGTCTTTGAAATAATATATCTGTTTAGACAAGAACGCCAGCTGAGATAAACAGTAACTTCTTTAGTGCCCATGATGCAATACATCATTCTCACAAAACATTGCTTACAGCAAAATTTAAGGCAGACACTTGCCTAGAATCGAATGCATTTTTCAGGATGGAGGCATTTGATTTACGCAAAGTTTTTTCCTCGCATAACTTTACTATAAGTAATCTTTGATGAAAATTATATACTGTACCCAAGTCATCAAAGTACCCATAGAAGCTACTTACCTCACCTGTTTTTCTTTTGTCTTAGTGGTTCTAGTTATTTTCCAAATACTTGAACCAGTTGTTATAATCAGATGACACATAAGCCACAAGCACAAGACATAAAGTAGTCCACATGCTTGTGATGTAGGATGGTTAGACTGAATTAGTTTGTTCAAGATTTACATCAATTTTTTTTGTTCTGAGATAAAAGTCATTTGAGGAATTAAATCTTTGGCTTTCATAGCCGAGTTATGTCAGCATGATCTTGGAGATTTTACTGATTTTGCAAAAAAAAGTTTCTTATTGTTGCCTGAAGGACGCTTAATCAATTTTGAAAAGTTGATTTTCTTTCAAGACAAGAAAAATCTTATTATAGCAGCTCAAACCAGTCATATAAATCAAGTCTTTTTTGGAAATAAGCTTTGAAGCTGAGACATTTCTATTGAAGATCACTGTGATACAAAATTTGATTTTTATATGTTCCAGATTTGTTATATTTTAAATTGGGTTCCTTCAAGGCCTGAACTCCACTGTGAAGGGAGCAGATTTTGACCTGGTCTTAGTCTGAATTTTGTTGCTGTTTCCCCTGGTTAGCCTAGGTAACTCTTAACATATTTATAAATGGGTTAATTCTGACTCCTTATAGATTGCCTATCAAGGTCACAGCTGCCAGTAGAAAGAGATTAATTAGTATACAATCATGTGGACCTTGAATTGACCCAGTAGGTATGGGGAATTTCACACCATCTTTAATAAGGGTACTTAAATAAGTTACACCCTCTTGACCAATCACAGTTCATGTGTAAAGCATATAAGCCACCAAAAATTTGTAGCCCACTTGGCCATTTTTGAAACCTGGCCTTTAAAATATTGTTGCCAGCCATCCTCAGGTGTATGGTAAGTTAAAATAAACTACAATTGTTTTTTGGGTGTGTGGCTTAACGTATTACTTCTATTTAAAGAGATAAAGTTTCAGCATTTTAACTGATAACTTACAAAATTGGAGTAGTATAATTTTATATGTAAATTGACTTGAAGAGCCAAAATTCAGAGAGTGGGGACACAATTTTTTGTGTCCAAAATGAAACCAAGAAATAAACAGATGATGTTGTTTACATAACATGTTGTCATTAGATTAAGGTGTTCGTAAATGCGTTTTAGAATTTATTCTCTGCAATGACTTTATATGTGAAGTAGGTATTTCCTGCATGGTAAAATTTATACTATTTGACTTATTTATTTAGCTGGTAGTTTTTTGTATGTCAGAAAATAATCTTGAAATATGCTTTTTGTAAGTTAAGTATTTTTGGTGTTACACATTTTTAAAAAACCTACAGTATGCAGCAATGACATCATCATGCAAGGAAAATAGTTGGTATTAACTACCTACAAAGCAACATACTGTATGTACTCAATGATACATCAAGTCCAACTGCAAACTGCACAGGCCCAGATCTGCCACTGCATAATACACCTGAAGGTCTGGATCTTTGCAGTTTGCTATGACTAATCAGTACAACAAACAACATAGACCCTGATCTGCCAGCACAATGGTAGATCAGGGTCTATATTGTCTGCAGTTGGACCCGACTTATAAGTGAATATATACAGTACCAAGTTGTGAAGTTATCATACAGTTGCATATCCTGTTAATATTAATAGAACAAAAAATGACTCTAGTTTCATGGGTGTAATTATACTATCCTTTTAGTATTAATAGAACAATAAATAACTCTAGATTCATGGGTGTAATTATACTATGCTGTTAGTATTAATAGAACAATAAATGACTCTAGTTTCATGGGTGTAATTATACTATGCTGCTGGTATTAATAGAACAATAAATGACTCTAGTTTCATGGGTGTAATTATACTATCCTTTTAGTATTAATAGAACAATAAATGACCCTAGTTTCATGGGTGTAATTATACAATCCTTTTAGTATTAATAGAACAATAAATGACTCTAGTTTCATGGGTGTAATTATACTATCCTTTTAGTATTAATAGAACAATAAATGACTCTAGTTTCACGGGTGTAATTATACTATGCTGTTAGTATTAATAGAACAATACATGACTCTAGTTACATGGGTGCAATTATACTATGCTGTTAGTATTAATAGAACTAATTATACATGACTAGTTTCATGGGTGTAATTATACTATCCTATTAATATTAATAGAAGAATACATGACTCTAGTTACATGGGTATAATTATACTATCCTGTTAGTATTAATAGAACTAACTATACATGACTCTAGTTACATGAGTGTAATTATACTGTCCAATTAATATTAATAGAACAATACATGACTCTAGTTACATGGGTGTAATTTATACTATCCTGTTAATATTAACAGAACAATACATAACTCTGTTTACTGACCACCATGTATAACCCATCTTGCACTCAGAAACAGTTAAACTCTAAGCAACAACAACACAACTGTCCTGATCAAAAAGGTACATATACAAATATACCTTTCCAAAAGTTCCTGTAAGCCCCACCCACATAAATTTAAATTAAAAAATATCTTTTGATGCATGAAAAATTTGGATGTAAGATGAAATCAAATTTTTGCAAAATCAGAGCAGTAAATAATGAGTTATTAATACTGTAAATGACTATATATTTCCTGTATTTCAGTTCAATTTGCCATTTTCAAATGTATATTATGTAACTGCCATGGACACCAGGCTCCAATTTATAGCCCTTTAATTGGTTATAGGCAATCAGATCAGGAGTTGTTAAGCAGGGTTTATTGAGATGTCCAAAAAGGTCTTTGAAATTCATATTGGTGTATTTGTGGTTAAAATTCTTTGAGGATAATATGGGGGGGGGGGAGATGCATTTTTCTTGGCATTTCGCCTTTTCATTAACCTTATAATGTAGCACCTAAAAAATGAAAGTAGGAGCCATATCCAGTCCCCAGTCCAGAAACCCAAGCCATTATAGGACTCATGGTACTAATTCAGCTCCCATAATAGACCTATGGAAACATCATTTTATTAAAAATTCAATAACTTTATATTTCTGAATGCTCATGATCAAACCAATATTTATCAGTATAGACTCATTACTGATGCCAGCTTCTGTGTAGAGAAATCCATATGAGTCATGGTATTTCTGGATCTACATGTATTTTCAATTCCACACCAAAGAGTCAGGTACTAATTTCAATAATGAGTTTTCCAAACTCAGGTCTGTAAAAGGAGTGAAATTCCATCAATAAAACATTGTCTCAGTTTGTTAAGTTGCTAATAGGATAAACTTTTAAAAGTTCTTTACTACAGTTTTGCTTTTAATTTCAACCAGTCCTAGCCAACCAAACCCAGATATTCATGAACTCTAGGCTCATCCATATCTAGACTGGTTCCCATTCTTTCTTATCATTAGTACAGTACTGTGAGTCCTTTATCATATAGGTAGACTTGACTCCAAATTGTACTCAAATATATTCTGACCAGTCAAAATGCTGTGTTTGTTGATTCCGAGTAAGACTTTGTAATCTGGTGTAACACTTATTACCCAGAATGTTTTGTGAAGTTTTATGATGGAGGAGCCAGATTTCTTCTCACATCCTGTGTCAGCACATCATTATTTATGTTGTTTGTTCCAGGCAAAGAGCTTAATTCCTGATCTACCATCACATTATGCACTGTTAAATCTCGATCTTTTGCTTGCTTGTATGCAGCAAAGAAACAGTAGATTTATTTTAAAAAGTACAAGTGCAATTTGTATACTTGTGGGGATTTGCAGTAGCTCAGTGATAGGTAGAATACTGGACTTGCAACTTAAGGTCATGGGTGAGAAACCCGCAAGGTATTTTACCCCCATTGCTTTGATATGAAGTAGTCACTGATGTGTTGCTGTACCATTAAACATCAACCAGTTGGCTGACCAACTTTCTGTGATTTTGATTAAAAAAATCATTGATATGTAGA
Organism: Megalonaias nervosa; assembly: GCA_016617855.1. Classification (NCBI taxonomy): domain Eukaryota; kingdom Metazoa; phylum Mollusca; class Bivalvia; order Unionida; family Unionidae; genus Megalonaias; species Megalonaias nervosa. Next base: position 125,076 of record JAECUM010093104.1, read on the forward strand.
CATGTACTTAAAGATTTCAGAAATGTCATTTTATTGCTCCATTGCATAAAATATCGTACAGTGTAAAATAATGGACCTATGTCCTTATGATGTCATGTAAACAAATCCAAGCTGCCTGATGGGATAGATGGTAAACTATGGTATTAAGTACAAATGTGATAAAGTTCAGTATAAGTTAACTTAAACTGTAAACAACAAAGATCCTGATCTGCCCTAGCATAATATGCCTGCAGATCAGGGTCTATGTTGTTTGTTCTACTGATTTCTCCTAACAAACTGTACAGAGCCAGATATTCAGGTGCAATATGCAGTGGCAGATCTGGGTCTGTGCAGTTTGCAATTGGACTTGTCTTATAAGCAAGTATATATGGCAGGTGGTTGTGGTTAGGCATTCAAATAATTATGCGTACAGAAACAGTCACAGCAATACACAAAGAAAGAGTATGCCAATACTGAAGGAAGTGATAGGAACTTGACCTTGGCTTTGCATGTTGGCCATCAGATTTGATTTGAAAAAATGTAATCAGTAATGGTGGACAGAGAAATACATTGATTTTTGGATATTTTCAGTTACTTTCTTTCTGCAATGCAACTTTATCAAGTGTTGATAAAACTGGAATTGTGATTGTTTCCCCAGCACTTGGCAGGTTCATGCAGGTCAAATTTGACTTGCAAACTTGGCACACGAGTGTTTTATTGGTGGCGTTGCAGGTTTCCAGACTATCTGAAGTGATATTGGTTTGAATCAGTTAATTACTAGTGGTTCCTTGCAAAGAAAATCAATAGTTTTGTTCAGATATTTGATCTTAGTTTCATATGTTGAAATTTTATGTTATGAAGTGAACAGAGAAATAATCCCAGTGTTAGACAGCAGATGATATACTGCTGGGTTTTTTTAAATTTTGTTTTGTTTTCTTAAGCTTTATCAATAACTGTAGAAAAAGACAATAATTCTAAGTTTTGTTGTTAAGGACACAAAAATTATATATTTTTAAAAGAGTAAAACTTCTCTATACAAAAAAACAAACAACTAAACTCACATAGTTTGTATTATTTAATGATATTTGAAAAATTAGAGGCTGCAAGCAAATGACAGACAGGACAACATTGTTTCATTACTATGTTTGCTTCTGAGGTTTTGGATTAGGAGATGATGTGGGATGACAATGCTGGTTTTGGAAAAAAAAATCCTTACTTTTGTCTATAGTTACTTAATAAAATTCAGATTTGAAGAAAAATTGCTAATTGTTAATTGGTAGCACAAAAACCAAGGTATCTATTGCTTGTATGGTTCTTTTCTGTTATTTTATCCTTCTATCTTTGAATTTTTCAAATACTAAAGATATTTTTCAGAGAAGTTGATGGAAAAATGTGAAAAAAATGTCACTTTAACAATGCAGGTTTTACTTTTAACAGCAAACCAAGTTTTGTATTACCTATTTTTATTTCTGCAGCTGTGAAAAAAACCACATTTCTATAATATGGAAAATCTACACACATATCGTGGTGTCAATATTTAAATGATGGTATTTTACCACTAATTTCTGAGCTAAACAAAAAAATTTTTGGAGCTACAACCCAGAAAAAATAACTAGTGTTCAAGAAATATATTTTCAGAAATATTAAAATTAAGCTGGTGTACATGTACCATGAAAATGGTTTAGAAAGCTATTTCTGATTCTCATAAGATCGATTTTAAACAAATTATATATGTTGTGCTTAAAAAGTAAATTGTTTAAATTTTCAGATTATTGATAGAACAAATTGTTTTCAACTGATTGGTTTTATTGTTAATGATAAGAGAATTAGTCAGTGGTTGTATGCATGTTTCTAAATTGTTACATGAGACACCATTGTTTTTTTTCTTATATTTAAAATAAAATAAAATTTTAATTTAGATCCACCATATATACTCACTTATAAGTCAGCACCAACTGCAAACAACATAGACCCTGATATTCTGTTTCCATAAAGTGCTAGCAGATCAGGGTCTGTGTTGCTTGTTGTACTGATTACTCCTAACAAATTGCATAGACCCAGATCTGCTGGTGCGTTCTGCAACAGCAGATCTGGTTTTATATAGTTTGCAGCTATATTCAACTTGTTTGTGAATGTATATGGTATTTCATTGTACGTTATGTATGTATGTATGTATATATATATATGTGTGTGTGTGTGTGTGTGTGTGTGTGTGTGTGTGTGTGTGTGTGTGTGTGTGTGTGTGTGTGTGTGTGTGTGTGTGTGTGTGTGTGTGTGTGTGTGTGTGTGTGTGTGTACCATTTAATTTGATAAGAATTCTTATCTCAAAAAGCTTCTTGCATTCCCATTGAAACTCATTGTAAGTATTTTTCAGTCTATTACACTGAATAAATTATAGTTAGTTGTGCTGGTATTTATCACAGATTTTTCCTACACAATGTACTCACCATGATGTCAGTGACACCATAAGATATGTTGCATCATAACTTGTTATAATGATCAGCACAAAGATTAACTCCAAACGTAACTCTACAGGTCACCACTAATCGCTCAGTCTGACACTGACAAGTCCTTGTGTGCAAGAATGGAAGCACAATTAGTTTACTTTCCTAACATTTTGTCATTATTCCAAGATTAAAGTGGAATTAGAAAAAAGTTGACTTCAGTTGGAGCAAACAAAGAGCATTAACGGCAATGAGTTTAGTAACATAAACAACTTTCTGTTTTGTTTAGACTGTGAAAATTGTGAAGTTGAGTATTTATTTTCTCACAGAATTGACTGAGTTTCATAAACTTCATTTTAAAGTACATCTTGGAACCACACAATTATCAACCTATAAGCTTGGGAAAAAAATGTTTAAAATTTTTTAGGAGTTGAAATGCAGAATTTCATTAATCTTATGTCATGACAGGTGTTTGTTTTCCTTGCAGGAAACGCATAAATTGACAGCTTTTATCTTTTGTGACAACAATATTTGATGGCCAGGAATATTTAAACTTTCAAGCTTAGGTAAGTTGAATATTTTACAGTTTGTTTTTACTAATCTGGTACATAACATTCCCATCCGAAGTTTTTCATTTTTCCACACATATTATTAAGCATGATCTTAGTACTATTTTATGCCAGGCTGACCAGTCTCAACACTAACCTCTTAATGCAGAGAACCAAGTGAGGCAGCTTAATGTCATTTTATAAGTTTTTGGTATGATGCTCAAAACACTTAGGCTACCGAAGCAGTCAGGACTGATGATGGTAAAGACTACGTTGAGTGTGATATATTTCGTATACTCATCAGTCAAATATAAAAGTTCACACTCTAGTTTGTTCAGCACAGTATTGTGAATGATATCTGAATTTGTTTCTCAATGAATTTTCACATCAGTGTCTCAGAATGTAGCTATAATTGCTTAATTTGTTTCATGCATGGTTGATTGAAACTTAGTTCATATTGACATACAGTACAACATCATTAATTTGATACATGCTGATAAAGACTGGTCTGTGTACATGTAATCCGCCATGTTCATCCTCTGTTCTGGAAGAGTCCATTTTCAATTCTGCAAAGAAATCAAAAGGAGCCAACAACATTATGGCTGAATAGGAATGCTGATGCTCCTTAATAAACAAATCAGCTCTTCCACAGGTCAAGGCAGCATAAAATTTTTTTATGTAAACAAAACACTCTTTTTTTAGCATGTATTAAACGAGATGTGTTATACTTTATGTCAATTCAGTTGGTGTTGAAATACTTAATGCACAAAATGAATTAGTTACTTTGAGCCACATTCAACGATGGTAACCTGAAAATTCACTGAGCTATGGATGTAGATATCATTGGCAATGTTTTGCAGACAGACTATAGCATACATTGCATGGCAGAATACAAAAATTGCAAAATCATATCAATATGACCAGTATATATGAGTGGATCATATATATTGACATATGCCTCAGCATTAGTTACCATTTTGGCATATGTAAAATATGCGAGACTGATAAAATGGGACTATACTCTATCCTGTTTCATTTTCAGCTTGCCTCACCATAAGGCCAAGTGAGCTTATGGTATGGTCTGTTTTGCTTTACATTGCTTGTTTTTAAAAAAATGGCATGTATTGCTGAAAATTTGAATCAGTATCATGAAATTCACAGCTTTTAAGAAGTTATACATTTTCTGTATATAAAAAATTCTTCAGTACACTGTAAATAATAGTATATGATGATATGTTGATCAGTTAAAATATTAGTAATGTTTACTGGCAGAAGTACTTTAAGAAACAAATATCAGTTAAATAAGTTTTGTCAAGTGAAATTTATGTTTTAGTTTTATCTTAATTCGATTTTGGTGCAGTCACCATAAATGTGATATGCCCTGTTGTATTCAAACGTGAAAAGTATTAATCAACTCACAGTGATGCCTGCAAATGCTTCTGTGAGAAGCTAATTAAGTGTTTTAATCTCTGGCTTGCAGAAATATTGGCTGCATTGTTACAATCAAATGATGTTGACCAGTGTTGTATTATCACATTAATTAGTCTTTTGTATCAAATCAAGTAATGAGGGTAGAAAATTCTTTAAAGGCATGGAAATCCCATCTACATAACAGTTAGTTGCCATAGTTGTATTATTATGTATGTTTAATTTGAGTTTTGTGTTTGCTTTTATCCATGATTTTATGTTATGTATATTTAATTTTGTATTATGTGGTTTACCTTGGTCAGTAATTGAGGGTAGAGGCCTACCTGACTACCCATATTGTTTTCTTTTTGTAAACAACATATTACCTAGCTAATACTTGTTTATGATTTTAGAATATATTTTAAGATCATTAATACTTAGAGATAGCTGATTTAGAAATTAAGAATATTCTGTAAAGCAAGTTGTTTACAAGTTTGATGGAAAATGACCCTCATCCTGGTTCTGTTATTATGTCTTAGCATTTTATATAAATGTTGTTTACGTCAGAATTACTCATTCCTATCTTAACATCAGTTTTAGTTGTGTTTTAATTATTTGTTGGAATTACAAAGTGCTCTTTGACTCAACGACTGAAATATTACATATATATTAGAATCGTGAATTCATTCAAGGACATTTTAGGATTATGTCATTGTGATACATTATTACTGTAAGCACGTAAACATTATTCCAGGCTATGGGCATTCAGTATTGAAATTCATTCAGAATACCACTGGAATTCATTTGGAATATGCTATACTTTCAGACTTATGAACTTTTAGGACTGTTTGGGATTTAACTCACAATAACGTAAGTTCTTTTTTAAGTTTCACTTTGTATTCTAGGGAAATAAATTATTTGTTGAATGACAAGAAAGGAACCAAGCATAAAGCATACTTGGTTCATGAAAAGCTTAATTTCACTGAAAGGATTTATTATGGAGAAATGAGTTTCAAGCTTTATAGTTTACTTAAAATTGTCAAATTAGCACTCAGATGTTTGTTTAAGATGAACAAAAATTTCACTTTAACTTGTAATAAAATTACAACATCATTTGTAATAACATGAGTTTTAAGTCATTTCTCTAAATAACTCACTTTTTTTTACAGTAAAGAATCATTTTTTTCTGAATCTGTAGTAAAACTAGTAGTCCGAGTTTCCCTACACCCCAACTTAAATGTCCAAATATCAAAATGGGGTGGCAAGGGTCAGAGGAAACTCGGACTATAAAACTAGAATGCATCCACATGCAAATAGCAGTCACATTATACACACTGATTCACTGGTACACATATGATGTGTGTTGAAACCACTTTGAGTAATGTTTAAAACCATTTTTCACAAATTGGATATATTTAAAATAAAAGTTATTTGTACAGAAAAGCAAAGAACTTCATTAGAAAAAGGTATTTATTAACAGTTATTCTCGACATGGTTATTAAATGAGTGTTCAGCCACTTCACCCACCATCCCCAAATATCAATGTCCCTGTTTTAATTTTTCAGAGGTCCCTCTGTAACTCACACCTTGTTCACCATGGTCTGTGTTTTCTTGAAGGACAGATGTCTTGAGGAAAAGTTCAGTTTCCATAAGAAAAAATTACTTCTTGAAAACTTTTGGAAGTCCTTGAAAACTTGAAAAAACAATTCTCTGTGTCTGCGTAATCCATTAAATAAGGAGAACCAGTGGTGATGTTCAGACAGAGTTATCTTTCTAGTTAAAACAGTGCCAGTATTTAGAGTTATATATCTAGTTAAGACAGTGCCAATATTCAGAGCTATCTATCTAGTTTAAAGAGTGGCAATGTTCAGAGTTATCTATCTATTTAAAACAATGGCAGTGTTGAAACATACTTATCTTTCTAGTTAAAATAATGGCAATATTCAGATATAGTTATCTTTCTTGTTAAAATAATGGCAATGTTCAGATATACTTATCTTTCTAGTTAAAATAATGGCAATATTCAGATACAGTTATCTTTCTTGTTAAAATAATGGCAATGTTCAGATATAGTTATCTTTCTAGTTAAAACAGTGTCAATATTTAGACAGAGTTATCTTTGTAGTTAAGACAGTGTCAATATTCACACAGAGTTATCTTTCTAGTTAAAATGGTGGTAATGTTTTAGACAGATAATTTAAAACCGTGATGTTGTGAGTTATCGTTCATGTTAAAACAATGGCAATGTTCAGACTAAGTTATCTTTCTAGTTTAAACATATCATATGTAGACAAATATGTGTATTGTCAACTGCATACAAATTTCTGAACTAATTAGAATGCTTCAATCCTATGAATGTGAAAATGTTTTTCCTGTTGAGAACACCTGTGAAAGACAAGGTATTTCACTTTAGTTGATAAAGGTAGAGTGACTCAGATTTTGTCAAGCTTTGGTACAAAAAAAAACTTTTGTCAAAAGAAACAAAGTAACAGGAAATTAAATGTATGTTCATCCTGCAAGATTGCTGAACCATGAATAAACAATGAACATACATACGGCATAAACCTAACGGAATATGTACCTCATAGGATGCATTTAGCTCAGCCATTATGTCCAATAAATTCTGTCACTTAATTTTAAGCTTTTCCTCCTTTCATAACTGAAATTAGAATTATCAAGATGTATGCATAACATTGATACATTTTTTATTATTACCCAAGTGTGAAATATGAATCTCTTATGTCAGCTTCAAAGTAGGGTCATGAAGGTGGAAACTAAGTCAGTGTGCTAAAACCTTCATTCTTCTCACCAAAAATATAGCACGCAATAGGCCACATGCATCACTATTTGCAAGACCATTCCATTGGTGGCATTCTACATTGTATCTTTATTTATGATTTCTCGGAAATGTGTCTGCTCCTGTGGAGTTAAATTACTTTTAAGGATACATGATGACATGACTTGTGCAATTGTTTCTGTGTATCTGTACTGAAATATGAATAATATTCACTAAAATAGGATTGAAAACTTTGATGCCTACAGAAAGAGCAAGAAAATATATATTATGATCTCCATTATGTTCCTATATCTAGTAAGTTACATCCAAAATATGCTACTTTTTGTCATGGTGTTAATAGTTGTAACATAGAAATACAAAACAGTTACCCCCCCCCCAAATCAAATGAGTATTACATACAACACTAAGTGATATGTGAAAAAATGAAGGAAATATAATGAAGCTAATGCATATATAAAGACACATAAGGAAACAGAAATATATAACAGGTGTTGCTCACTGCACCAATAAAAAAATATCAGTTTTTCTTAAGGATACGAGGGATAGGTTTTATGCACAAATATAGTGCAACAGTCACTGGCCTAGTATAAAAAAATCATGAGAAAGAAAATACACAAGTGAGGTCAGAAAAGTCCATATTTTTGATTAGCTATATTAAAACAAAGTATAAGAATATAGCCTTAAGTTAAGAAATTTGACAGAGGCCAATTTATGAAACTATCCCCTGCCACCTGTAGCAATTACATTTTCCACTGGCTCATCTATCCTGAGATACTAATTATATATTGTATGGAAAAATGGTAACCAGTCTAGAAATGGATGAAGATAAAATAAGAATATATGTTTGTTGGGCCGGTCATGATCAGTTGATAATGAAAATTTAAATTTTATTACATAGAATGTTTTAGAGTTTATCCTATTTGTAAATGGGGAAAAAAAGAGAGTGTTTTATTGATGTAATTGCAGGCCTTTTACAGACTTGACTTTGGAACACTCAGTACTGAAATTAGCACATCATTCTTTAAGTGTGAAATTGAAAATACACATTTAGATGGAAAAAAATGCCATGGCTCATATGGTTTTCTCCAGACAGAAACTTACATCAAGGATGGGTCTCTACTATGAAATAGAGCTTGATCATGAGCATTTAGAAATTGAAAGTTTTTGAATTTTTAGTACAAGGTTGTTTCCATAGTTTTATTATGGGAGCTGGATTAGTACTTTGAAGGAATTGGTAGGTGAATTGCCTGTTACATGTAGAATGCCTTTTGAAGTATTTGTCTTTTTGTCTCCAGTTTTGATGGAGTTATATCCCTTTTTCAATCATTTTTAAATCTCCACTACAGCAGATCCTTGTACCATCATAGTTTATGAATCATTCATGATATTCTGATGCAGTTTGGTGAGTACATTGTATGATAGACCTAGATTTGCCTTTTATGGGTTTTGTCTTCTGCTCCATTTTAATAGAGTTATGGCCCTTGAGAATTAACTTTGTAACTTTACATGGGATTTTGCTGTAGTCTCCTGTACATTTTGATAAACAAATTATTGTTTTCACATGGAAACTTCAGATGTTTCTTGCAATCATAGCTCAAGAACCATCTCTATTGTATAATAGGTATTTAACCAAATTATGTAACTATGAAGGATAGGTCATATGAAGGTATTTCATATTAACTGTCATAGTCTGTAGAACATGCTAATTTATAATTAATTACAAACTGAAATAACAGTGGTGATGAGAATCCAGCAGGATGTGGGTAGGGTCTGGTTCTAAATATTGTGACAGAATTTAATGAGAACATCATCTCATTGAATTAGATGTGCCTTTTAATGGATTTTGTGTCTGTTCCCTTTTGGACAGAGTTATGGCCCTTGTTGATCAACTTCATATCTTTACATGGGGTGCTCCTTGTGTTGATGACACATTAAATTTCAAACAGTCATCATCAGCATTTAGAGGAGTTATGACCCTTGTTGATCAGCTTCATATCTTTTCATGGGATGCTCCTTGTGTTGATGACACCTTGGATTTCAAACAGTCAACAATAGCATTTAGAGGAGTTATAGTCCCTGACTGTCCATCTTCTGCTGTGTTTGTTTTCCCAAAACGAACTGGGAGTAAATCATAGTGAGCTGGGCCCTTTTTGATGTCCCTGTCTGTGGTTGCTCTAGTTGTTGCTATTATTATTGTTATTTATTATTATTATTATTATTATTATTATTATTATTATTATTATTATTATTATTAACAATTAACTGCAGAATATGTTGATGCCAATAGAAAATCAGTTCCTTCATGGGAGACATGATCCTAAATTTAAAAATAAATCTCTCAATCCCTTGAACTAGCGAATATGCCTAGATCATCATACCATCATTGTAGTTTTGCACAAGCAAACGTTTGAAAAATATTTTTCCTTTTTTTGTATTATTTTCCAGTGTTTCATGTAACCAGTTAAGGGAAATAACAGTTTCATGAAAGCATGATAAATGTAAATTTGATGTGTTCGATGCTGAAAAGTAAAACCATGACTGATATGGCTGTTGAGCATCCTCGATAACTAAAAATACATATTTTCTTTCAATAATAATTGAACAAATTTGCTCAATACATCCTGCAATATTTGTTTCACTGCCATTTATAACTATTGTCATTAGCAGGCAAACATAAAATATTGATTGAATAAATCATGTTTACTTGTGCATTATGTACTCCCAAATGTAAATGGTTGGTTGTTTTTTTTAATGGCACTTTTAACACATTGTTGGCTGTATTTTGTTTAGGAAGATGGTAACTTATCTTTTTTTTTCCAAGGACAAATCTTGGAAGCAGAGTGAGGCTGGCTTGGGCAGGTATCGAACCTGTGATCCTTGGCATATGCATCCAGCACTCTTCTAAATCAGTTAATATGGCTCCCTCCAACTGTAAATAGCATGTTCCCAGATCTGCTGTCACATAATATGACGGTCAACCCTGACTTGGCAGTGTTTTGTACAATTCTGCTGTCACGTAATATGAGGGTCAACCCTGACTTGGCAGTGTTTTGTACAAGTCTGCTGTCACATAATGTGGTGGAAGATTGGGTCAACCCTGGCTTGGTAGTGTTTTATATGAGTTTGCTGTCACATATCTAGTGGAAGATTGGGTCCTCCCTGACTTGGATGTGTTTCATACAAGTCTGCTGTCACATGATGTGCCGAGTCAGCCCTAACTTGGCAGTGTTTTATATGAGTCTGCTATCAAATGATGTGGGGGTTGAGCCAGACTTGGCAGTGAGCCTGCTTATAGTTGGATGTATTGTAAATGTGGGCACAGTACAGTACATCATCAAGTCTTGAAGCACACAATTCACTAGGATCAATACTGATGGCATAGACCCTGTCCTGATAGTATTTTATAAATATGAGTCTTGAAATAGCTGGATAATACATGTGGTCACATTACAGTATATCATTAAGTCCTCCACAGGTGGCATAGACCCTGACCTGGTGGTATTTTATGCATGTCTGCAGTTGGATGTATGATATACATGGGTACAGTACTGTACATTAGTAGGTCTTGAATGAAGATATGTGTTTTGCAGTGTGGAAGCGTTTTATATCTTAATTCACAAGGGTTCTATTGATAATTCTCAAGAGAAATGCAAATACTGTTATACAATAACACTAAAATTGTTACAGACTTGCTGTCAATTTGATAAATATTGGCTTGAGTTAACACTGTTAACTTGGAACGTTTGAAGATGATTTGCTTTTTTCTCTATTGATTTTATAATCTGATTTAAAGCTAAGGATTTCTGGTAGCCTGCTGGGTAATTCCGATGCACTTAGGTTAATTAGCCTTATATATTTTAGGGCCCTGCATCATGAAGAGGGGAGTCCTATAATAGTCAACATTTTTCATCCATCCATCTCTCAGTCCATCTGTCTTTCTCTCGGTTCACATTTTTTTGTAACCAGCAGAGCTCTACAACCCTTATAAATAATTTGATGCCATGTTGTAGGTGGATTGGCTATTGTATGTAGATGTTCTTATTAAAGGCTTCCTCTTTTTGTTCATTATGTCATGTTTCTGTCCATTTCTGTTCTGCATCTTTACACCATTTGAGATTAATAAATAAAAGGTATTGCATAGCACATTTGGGCTGTTATCTTCAAGGTAATGGTTACAGCTCAATTGTTTTGCAAGCTCCATCACACTTTCCCTTTCAGGACTTTAACATAGCCATTTCAGATTAACGATAGAACTTGCTCAATATGTTGTGTTTTTATTAAAATTTTTCTTCTGCTTTGCTACATTAAAGTTATTAAGGATTAAGGAATGAAACTTGCTATAATACTTGTACATCATCACTAAAGTAAAAGGTGTGATGTGTACCGCATTAGTTGTACCATTTTCAAGGTCAAGGTCATGGTTCAGTATTTTTCAGTTTCCATCATGCTTTCCCCTCTGCTCTATAACTTAAAGGCTGATCATGATTGTAATGCAATTTGGTGTGTACATTATTGCCCCTGACCCATAGACTTACATACCCCTTTTATGGGTTTTGTCACATCAGCTCCCTTGTGGTTAGAACCCTTAACAGTTATCTTTAAAGGTTTTTATGGGATGTTGCTTATACCTGGCATAGCTGAAGGAGTTATGGTCCTTTGATTGTCCACCTGACCTAGGTTTCCACAAAATAACTTCAACATTTGTTTGATTTAGCCAGACTCTGCATGCATCGTCCAGCTGATGACACTTTGAGTGAGTTTGATTTCAGATGTTCGTTGACATCATTTACAAGAGTTCTTGCCCCAATTGCACATGCTTCTGAGTTTGGTTTCCTCAGCATAACTTTAACAAGCTATGTTACATTTCAGCCAGATTCATCATGTTACTTAATACTGAGACTTTGAATGAGTTTAATTTCAAGTATTCCAAATTATCGTTTAGAAGAGTTATGGCCCCTGATTACTTATCCCCCTAGCTTTGCTTTCCACTGCATAACTTTTTCTGAGAAATATTGCATTTCATCCAAAGATGAAATCCACCTTTATATCAACTAGACCTTGAATGACTTGGATTTTCAGCATTTCACATCCTCATCTGGAAGAGTTATGATCCATAAATATGTATCTTTTCCAAACTTTGGTTTTCTGACAAAAGTTTCTTTCAGTTTAAAGGTCATTTATAAAAGAAAATTTCAAAATATTAATTTTCTATGCTTTCTGTGGAACAGTATGTGTAGATAAAAATTATGTTTCTCTGGTAAAATTTACAGCAATGCAGTTCCATAAATTTACCATCAAAATTAATGAAGAGTTAAGTTGGTCAAAAGTACCTATTGTATTACCTCCATTTGTTAAGGCTCATTTTGCTGTTATGTTTGACATAATTCTAGACTGAGCTGACCGGCTACTGATGGAGAAGTGCATTATTGCAATAATTTCAAGTCAGAGAGAGTTTATGCAATAAATATGATCACATGTAAGAAAGAGCAGATTCTAGTACTGGGCCACTTCCACATCCAAATCAGGGGCAGGTAATACTTGTGCCAGCATTTGTGAAGGTCATATTTTTAAAATGCAATTATTTATAAACAATGCAACATCAATTTAAAATTATGATGATCTGCTTTCCTACCCATCTTATTGATGGTATTTTCTGTGACTGTATAAAAAATACAGCAGAACATAAATAGTAGAGAGCTGATATTATGGTAAGAAATCTGCTATTTCATTCTGTTACATATTACACTCACCTATAAGACAAGTCCATATGCAAACTGCACAGACCCAAATTTGCCAGTGCATAATGCACCGGCAGATCTGGGTCAGTGCAGTTTGTTAGGAGTAACCAGTAGAACAGACAACATAGACCCTAATATATAGTTGCATTATTCCACTGCAGATCAAGATCTTTGTTGTTTGTAGTTTGACTCGACTTATAAGCAAGTAGGTGTGGTATACACTTTTGCTAGTGGACTTGTTAAAGCATAAAATGAAAAGGACATTTGCTGGTTCTGGGTGAATAAGAGATATTTGACTACATATTTATAGTTCTCTTCAGCTTGTTATACTTTGAAAGGTTGCCATCAGCAAGTTTTATTGATTAGTAGCTTGCATGTCAAAACTAATTTATATTGGACCTTCTTTTCAGTTTGAAAATTGATGAAAATTACAGATGAGAATAGAATAAAATAAATTTATTGTCAAGTTTAATTGTCATCAAAATTCATAAATTTTATTGCAGACGGATGGTATCTAAGGTTACAATGCTGTTAATCATCAGCATCTGACATATCTGATATGTATGTGGAGCCCAGGGAGCTTTTAGGATGCTGCTTTGGCTAGCAAATGTTGAATTCAAGTACCCCAGGAAGCTTTCAGGATGCTGCTTTGGACTACTACATGTTGAATTCAAGTAGCCCAGAAAGCTTTCAGGTTGCTGTTTTGGGCTACCACATGTTGAATTAAGGCAGCCCAGGTAGCTATCAAGATGCTGGCATGGCTACCACATGTTGAATTCAAGTAGCCCAGGGAGCTGTCTGGATACTGCTTTGGGCTACCACATTTTGAATCAAGTAGCCCACGGAGCTATCAGGATGCTGCTTTGGGCTACCACTTGTTGAATTCAGATAGCACAGGGACTATTAGGATGCTGGTTTGGACAACCACATCGTGATGTCAGGTAGACCAGGGGCTATCAGGATGCTGCTGTGGGCTACCATATATTGATGTCAGGTAGCCTGTGGGCTACCATGTGTTGAATTCAAGTATCCCATTGGATTATTATATAATATCTTGACTATAGTGCATATTTCCAACAGATAACCTGAAGAGTATATTTCATAGAGGAAGTTAACATTTCGTGTTAAAGAAATTCTCTGGGTTGTTTAATTCATCCAGACCTACCAGGTCCTTTTCATAGTAACCAACATGGCCAAAAATCTGATCTGAAATTTGTTGCATCATGATATTTTTAGCATCTCTGTAGTATTGTAGACTTTTAAAATTCAGCATATGTATGGCATAAGATTTATACCTTGGCAATATGCATATATTATGACTGTATCAATATTTAATTTGAACAATATTTTGGGAGCATATAGTGATGCTATTGTCTGCCTGTATTTACTCAGTGGATAGTGTGCTGGACTCCTGTCTAAAAGGGTTTGGGTTTGAATCCTACTATTAGGTCAACCTGGGTCGACTGTTTTGGTATGTCCTTGAGAATAGCCTCAAGACTAAATAACCTACTTATGTTGCAGTCCCATAAAGCATCAAACCAGAGTACCGTTCTGGTGGCCTAAGTGGTTAGAGCATGTGCCTCAGATGTGGGAGGTCATGGGTTTGAACCATAGCTGAGTCATACCAGAGACATAAAAATGGTATTGAGAGCTGCCTTGCTTGGCAACCTGCGTTAAGAGGTTAGTGTTAGGTCTGGTCAGTCTGGTGTTAGGATAATGTGACTGGGTGGGACATGATGTTACATGTTTGTGGCATGATGCCCTAGTGCTAGACATCACTATAAACTGCCATACTGCAGACATCATAGCAATATGACTGAAAAATTGTTAAAGCTACATTAAAAATCTAAAATCACATCACACTCAAACTAAAGCAAACCATCTGTCACACCATGGTTGTGTTTTGCATTTAGGTCAGTTTCAGGCACTGCAGTGGGGCATCATTGTTCGATGAACCACATTTCTAGTTGTCCATTAGGTTTTCATGATAAATTTGCAAATGTTGTATGCTTGTGAAACTTATGTGCCTGGATATATAGATGGTTTAATGGCACATCAGCACAATCATGGCTATAAAGTGGTATCCAAAAGATAAAGCAAAGAGGGCAAAATCCATCAGAATCTAATTATAAACTGCACACTATTAACAAGTCCAAGATCTTCTCAGCTGGATGTATCCCAGGACAAATAGGTTTCTTCCAGTAGTTGTCTGTTATGATATACAAAATGGACAAAATGGAGGTCATAGGTTTGAACCCCAGCCGAGTCATGCCAAAGACTTATTATAATGGTACTAACAGCTGCCTCGCTAGATGCTCTGCATTAAGAGGTTAGTGTTAGGACTGGTCGGCCTGATGTCAGGGTAATGTGACTGGGTAGGACATCATGCTATGTGTTTGCGGCATGATACCCCATTGCTAGACATCACTATAAACTGTCACACTGCAGACATCGTAGTGATATGACTGAAAAATTGTTAAGGCCAAGTTAAAAATCCAAATCTCTCTCTCTCTCTCTCTCTCTCTCTCTCTCTCTCTCTCTCTCTCTCACACACACACACACACACACACTGGCACACACTGGCACACACACTGGCACACACACACACACACACACACACACACAGAACATAACAGCATATTCTAATTCCCTTTACCCACAAGGGTGGAACCTGGGAAGAAATGTTCTGACATGCATCAAATTAAAGTATGCACCCCCACTGCAATAACATAAGGGTCATATTATTTTACAGCTGTCCATCCACAAGTCTTTGTGGACATGTTGTACTTTGGGTAAGGAACAAGGCTATTAATTTAGTGTCAGAAGGTCAAAGGACAAGGTCACTGTTTAAAAAATGAAAATGGCTTCTACACAGTAACAGTAGTTTTACATCCAAGGTCAGACCCAAACTTTGTGGATGGCTTGCACTTGGAATAAAGAAGAAATCAGTTGGGGTCTAAAGGTCAAAGGTTCTTTTCATTCTGACTGAAATAAAATAAATGATTTCATGCATAAAGGTTTCAGTGATCAACACCGAGGACTGTTAAAAATGGGAGGCAAATTATATGCCACAGTACTCTTATTTACAAATTTGCCATATAGCAGTTTTTCAAGTTTATCTTAAGTTGTGATTTTTTTCAGTCTGCAGTTAGAGCATACATGTTTTATAAGCACAGATATTGCTTCTTGCTGATTTTGCAACACATCAACACTTAATTGAGGCCACAGGACACCAAATGAATTTGACATGGCACTTTCTGCCATGCCTGAAGGAATGGCTTGGATTTATAAATCAATAGTCAGAATCAGTGCAGTTCTATGAAAGAACTCATGCACAGTTCAGCATTTAGTTATTGGTCTTTATGGATTTGTCGCACTGGTATCAAAGAGAAGAAGTCTATCAAACCAATTTTTCTTCTCTTGCCAAAATTAGGTAGTTAGTAGGCCATTGTTGTAGGAGAGAAATTATTCCCTAGTTTGATATAAAGAGACTGCTGAAGTGGGGGACTAATTTGTGATTAAGATTTTATTGATTTGGACAATGGGCAGTTTGTAAGGTGGCACACCAGTTGAGATTTTCCATCTTATGGTTGGGAGAAAAGGGCTGCTTTCTCAGCATCAGGCAGGGGCAAGGGAAAAAGGGCACTAGAATACATTTTATTTATTAGCCTTCAGGGAAGAAATATAAGATTCAGGGTGTGGGCTTCATGTTCATTTAATTCTACTTCCATTGAAACAATCATCGTCTCTTGAATAGAAAAATACAATGCTGAAGTTTACCTTTGAGAAAGAAATAATGCAATTTTAAGATTTTTAAAAAAAGTGACAGTGAAAGATAATTGGTGTTTAGGCAGTGAAATAAAAAAATAATGGAGACCTATTGATGTTTGCTGCAACTGTATAAAAGAGACTTCTAAGGAAAACCAATATCTGTATAAAGGGCAGCTAGGTGATTTGATTAGACAAATTTATCCTTTATGGAGAGACAGGAATGAAGCAGAAACCTTCTCTTAGCGTGCTAATTTTATGGAAGGAAATGGATAAAGATAAAATAGAGTAAACATGGGTTTGGCTGGCCATATTTGGTTGATAATGAAAACTAAACTTTGGTAAAAAGAGTCTTCTGAGAGTTTATCCTATTTGTAACTGAAAAAATAGAGAATGTTTTATTGATGGAATTTCAGGCATATTAGAGACTTCACTTTGGAACACTCATTAGTTAAATTAGCATCCAATTCTTTTGCACGGAAGCAAAAACGTGTTTCAGATACATGTAGATCAAAAAAGTTTAACAGGACTTGTGGCTTTCTCCACATAGAAGCTTGCTTCAAGAATGGGTCTATACTGAGAAATATAGGTTTGATCCATGAATGTTCAGAAATTTAAAGTTATTGAATTTGTATTATTATTGAATTATTGAATTTCCTTATATTTACTACTGCGATCGAATTGGTTCCATGAGCCCTTAAAAGACCACCCTTTCAGTCAACTAAATTTGATCTCCCAGGATCAATGGCCTCTCATCCATGTTTTAGGAACTTTGTGCTGTGGTTTTAAGACTTTAAAATATACCTAATTTCAAATTTATTTTCCTTATGTGCGCACTTATAAATTTGAGTGCAACTTGCAAACAATATAGACCCTGATCTGCTATTGCATTATGCACCAGTAAATCAAGGTCTGTATTGTTTGTTCTACTGATTACTCTTAACAAAGTGCATAGACCCAGATCTGTGGACACATTATGCAAGAGCAGATCTGGGTCTGTGCAGTTTTCAGATTGACTCAGCCTATAAGATAGTATATATATAGAATATATGTATAGTATGTACGCTGTATCAATGATATACCACGAGATGTATAAATTTTTCATTAAAAGGAAACTAAGCAAAGCTTGCTGAGTTTCCTTTTAATGAAAAATTTATACAACGAGTGGTATATCATTGATACAGCGTACATACTGTACATATATTTTATTTATATCACATACAAATACATATATTTGCCCTTTGAACGGAGTTCAGATTTACTAGAGGCAGCCGTGTATTGACCTAGTGAATGAACTCCTCACATCCCAGAGTGTGTCCGCTACAAAATGTAGTTCTATGCCATTAGTGGCTATTTGCAATCACCTCTGCATATTGATAAGTTGATTGTTTTCTTTTCTTGGTTTCTATTTTTCTCCACATTGATTAAATCAATATAACACACACTTATGATTTAAACATGAAAGATGGTTTTAATGATAAAAGTATAGCAACTTAGCAACACTTGGATAGCTACGCCTTTCACATACCGGTGCATGGAAATTAATGTGGAATGAAACTAAGCCAACTGACGAACCAGCAAGAGGTAATTAAAATATTTTAATATATTTACAGTTGATCTAAGCCATTATTCTGCATTAGCAACAGTACAATCGACCATAATCTCTCTCTCTCTCTCTCTCTCTCTTGTCGGTTTAACTTTAAAACTCTCTCTCTCTCTCTCTCTCTCTCTCTCTCTCTCTTTCTCTCTCTCTCTCTCTCGTCCTTTGGTCGGTTTGACTTAACTTTAACCATCATTCATAAGTCCAGAGACATTGTGCGATGACACAAAATAAAATCCTCTACGTTCATCAATTCATAGATTTTAGCCCGTATCTTGCTACTATGGTCAATCAATCAATCGATCGATCGATCGATCGATCGATCGATCGAGAGAGAGAGAGAGAGAGAGAGAGAGAGAGAGAGAGAGGCCTTTGGACATTTTCATATTTAAATAATAATCGATTTTTTAGAACATTATGGTTATGGTATGTTAAAAACAAACAAACATAACATTAAATATATCACAGTATGTGTACCACGTAACCGAGGAATTTACTGGTTTGCAACATTGTATCATTGACAAACACTGTAGATAAATCCCAAGGAAAGTGCACATGTATCCTTACGACGAACTATATTCTTGTAGGTTACTTGGTGTAATTTCTATTTCAAGGTTTTAATCCAGCCCAAATTCCTTTTCTCTCTCATTCCACATTTCTGCGCAGTTTGTCCGTTATGCATGAGAGGGGAGGGGAGAACAGAAAGCAGAAAGGATTGTGATGAAAATGTGTGCCTTATTAAATTAATTTAGAAAACGGGGTTTATTAATACTTTTCATCGTTATACTTCATACGTCACTAGTGACTAATTTGTGGAAATTGATCATTGATCTAGAATCAACTGCAGACGCTCGCGAGAATGTTTATATATGCGTATTATTGTGCCATGGGCGGATCACAATTTGAAATATCAATAGTATTGGTATATCAAATTGCTTTATACCAACACTTTAAATATATATATATATATATATATATATATATATATATATATATATATATATACTTGCACATTTTTGTGAGGACCATATGGGATATGAGGATTATACAGGAAATGAGGACCATATGGGATATGAGGATTATACAGGACATGAGGACCATATGGGATATGAGGATTATACGGGACATGAGGACCATATGGGATATGAGGATTATACAGGAAATGAGGACCATATGGGATATGAGGATTATACGGGACATGAGGACCATATGGGATATGAGGATTATACGGGATATGAGGACCATATGGGATATGAGGATTATACGGGACATGAGGACCATATGGGATATTAGCTTTAATGCTAAATATGTTTATCCTCTTATAATAAGGGCATTACTTTTGTATATTGTTTGTCTGCACTTTGAATATATCTAGAAAATATATAGCTGATCTAGCGTTGTGTTCTTAACAAAAAAGATTTCTCGTGTGATATCGTCATAGTATTTAATACCGTTGCCTGATATAAAAAAAAAAATTCTAAGTAATCATTCCTGAAGTTTGAAATAATGAATTATGTAAGATTTTGGCCGTGTCTCTACCATGCAGCTCAGTGGCTGGAGGGCCAGACGTGCGACCAGCCCAGTAATCCATGTCAAGGCACCTTCCTTCAGTTGCTTAGGAACGATATAGCCTTACTTATGTTTTGTGTCCTAAAGAATCAAACATGCAAATAAACCATATCAGGACATGCAATATGCGGATCCAGAAAAAGAGCTGAAATGATTTAGTAGCATAGTTTGTTTGCGGGAACGAGACACAAGAAACTATACATTCTAATATTCAACAGATATGTTCCTTTGCAGAGGTGTTTATGGTAAAATATGGAGATAATCAGCAATAGATCAGTTGGTATGACACCCTTTGTAGAATAATATTAGTAGAGAAGACATTCACCGCCCAAGAACCCATTGGCTAGCTTTCTACTTTTCCTACTTATGCAGTGTTCAAAATTTTGATTTATATGGATCACCTCAAATACTGTATATATTCAATTCAGTAATGATAGACTACAAGGTATCGATAGTGTGTGGATAATATTGTGTGTACTGATATCATCACCCCAGTCTTGGATTCCTCCTTGAACATTTGCCCACTTCAACATGGTTTCTCTATAAATGATAACAAAACTGAAACGTGCTTATGTGAATATTGTGCCTATCTATTTTCTTTAGTACAGAAACGTACTCTGTACCGATGGCAAAATGACTCTTTACTAGATAATTGGAAATCTACTAAATTTACTCAACAAATAACAGCAATTAAACTCTCCCCTCCGAGCCAAGACGCTATTTCTAGTAAAATTATTAATAATAAAATAATTAAACATAAATGAATGATGACCTTATGTGGTCCTAGTTCATTCGCCATGACTTGAGTCAAACTGTCCATGGCTCCTTTCGAAGAGCAATAAGACGCCATGTTCCTAACGGCTGTTCTGGATGCAACACTGGACACGTTGACAATAGCACCTCCGTTTCCTCTTTCTACCATGATTCTGGCCACAATCTACAACATTAAAGAGAAGCTGTTGGATTGCATGAAATAAGTTACAAAGAGTCAGAAAAGAATATTTAGATTCCGATCACAATCTTTTGTCAGGGTAGCTTGGAAGTTCTCTTTTACTTGACACTGGAAAAACATGCTACCTGTGGTCAGCACTCTTGCACAGGTTCCCTATACTTCTCAATTTGCTAGTATGTGAATGGCAAATAGTACCCCAATTGGAAGTAGATACTCTTCAGTGTCAGAAAACGGTTTTCCCATGCTCTTACTCTGGAAAGAACGACAGCCCAAGCGATACCTCACAAACGGGTTGTTCTGTTTATCAAGACTTTTATTGAAAATCTTTCCATAATCGATTATTTAATAATGTAAACACCGATCGTAATGATCACAAATTGTTCTCTAATGAAATATCGGTTGATTCGGTGTTGACACATGATTCAGATACTCGATACTCATTTTCCCATGGAATACAAACCAATATTGATTCAATTTGTAAAAGAGGTCCACTATTAAAGTATGCAGAAATATTCTCAAAACTAGCTCTTTTCCATGTATTTGAATTAAAACAATACATTTTGTACATAAACACTTTGTAAAAAAACAATGGCGATTTACACAATTATGAACGAAATAACTTCAAGGACGTGTAATCGTTACCTGAGAAACGTTGAAGACAGCCTTAAAGTTGACATCAAGAACTCTGAAAAAGATATATATATATATATATATATATATATATATATATATATATATATATATATATATATAATAGACAACTGCAATATTCACTGTAAGCAACACACCAAGGAAGCAAGAAAATCAGAAACACCCTTTGAACTTGTTAATGAATATTATCCAAAAGTTTAGAATTTAGACCTTATGGATAAGGTGTATCCTTGCGGTGAGTCCAATATGTTTCCTTTAACAGACGTTCCATTTCCAAATTAACAATATCCATCCGCTGATATAGAAAGTCTTTTAAAGCATGGAAACCGTCACTGAAGTGTCCAGCGACATGATATTGAATTGCTGTATCGGGGTTTCACGCCATTTCTCATGCTATATATGGCGGCCAGTTTAACTGACGCAAGAAGAACCCGAGGAAAACTCCAGTAAGAACCACCGATCCACGAGAAGCTACTAGCAGCTGTCTCACATACCCACATTGACTGAATCCGACACTCGAACCCACGCAGACAAAGGCGAGATAGCAATGATCGGTAAAAGCGAGCGCTTTAGACCACTCGGCCACCGCAGCGCCATGAGATGAAAAATATTGATTTATTAAAAGACCATGAAGCTCAAAACTTTCCTAAGTAGTTCTAACTAATAAGGACGTCATTTACGAAGGGTTCATCAACTAAATGTGATAGACTCAGATGTTCGCAATGACCAAGAAACATTAGGGATGCATTATGATAATATTGTGCGACGTCATATGTTATTTATTTGATCACCTGTAAGAAATGTGGCATACAATATATTGTAAAAACCATTTAACAAATATCTAAACGCATGAGCAAACATAGACTTGAGTGTATCAAGTACCTGCGTGAGCCCGGCTTGAGCCCTATTATTTTCCCTAATTTCCTGAGAACTCAAGACAACAATCGTTTTCAACTGAGCGGTTCTTAAACGCGTAGAAACTACAATTAATTTGGTTCCAATCACCTAATGACCACACATCAGAAACTCAGATTTCACACTTGTATGTCCTCCTCTTGTTTCACATTTGTATGACTATTATTCAGTTTTTCGATCCGAATATTACGCCATGCAGTACAAAACAAATTATTCCTATCTCAAATGCCGAAACAATATACATAAACATATCGACAGAATTCCCTTAGAGAGGTTCCATTGTACGAAAATAATCTATGCTTAAAGGCTTGTGAATACAGTTCATTGTGATGTCTGTTCCTGAAAATTGTCTAATTAATCGGTTGAGAAACATCTACCAGGATTGAACCCTGCCCCATCCTCAATAATCAATAAAATTTAACAATGTTCTAAACGGAGACATACATACAAATAGCACATAACTTAGGCTGACCATTATAGTTTTGACCATTTTCGGAAAGCAACTTGGGAAAGGACAAAGGAACGCATAAATAGAAAGATTGGTTGTAGAGTTCTTTTGATTAAGTATACTATGAATTGGTTTTAAAAAACACTGACAATAAAAGAAATCCACCGACAGACAACATTGTGTATTACTTTGCCTTTTGCCGCTGGATAAGCATATATGAATCTAGACAAAATTCAGTATAAACGTTGACAAAGAAACTACTTTTCTATATCATCCTGGGTCAAATTCACGTAAAAAAAATAAGAAAACATGACAGCGCATATGTACTAAATAGGGATGTATTGGCGTAAAGAAAGATTAAAGATGAAGATCCAAAAAGGAGATTTAAAGAAGAAAGCCAGAGCGAATGAATGACAGACACAGGAATAGTAATTACTTGTCAAGATCGTCTTTTGCAGTCTCTAGGAAAGGAGACATAATCAGGATGGCGGCGTTATTCACCAATAGGTCGATCTTCCCAACGTTTTCCAGTGCATGTCTTGTGGCTGTCCAGTCAGCAAGGTCCACCACGATTGTCTGGATCCCAGGCATCTAAAGTCAGTCACGGTCACATAACGTTATTACAAAGCAATAAAACGTTCATTATGTTATCGAGAACTTTACACGTTTCATAGATAGATGGTTATATGATTCGTGTTGAACTTAAGTACATGAAAGACTTTTCAGTGCCCAGACCATGGTATTAACGTGCCTTTTTCAAAGACATACAACGTCAGCAGACACGCCCGCATCGTCATTGTTGCAAATGCTTAACAATTACAGCAATGATCCAACGTAAATCAGTCTCTTTGGGTAAGACCTTTCCACAGGATCTATAAAGCTACTTAATGTCTTATATGGATCTTACTTAACAACATTCCTTTAAATATGCTAGTGTATCGATTACCAAATTTAAAACACGAAAGAAAGAAAACAATGCACAGAAAGCAAAAATCAATCAATGCGGATTTCATCAGAATTAAGAAAGGCCCAAAGACTTACATGTCCAGGAGTAAATGCTGACTAATGCTGTTGACCTCAAAACGTTTTTTGTTTTGTTTGTTTTGGGTTTTTTGGGGGGTGGCTGGGAGGTTTTTTTTGGGGGGGGCGGGTTGTTTTTGTTTGTTTGTTTGTTTTGGGCGGGGGTATTTTGGGGTTTTTTGGCGGGGGTTGGGGGGGTAATAAGCTTCTACATATTAGCCCATAGCACCATATTAATCGATTCTTATTGTGGGAGAGAAGACTCCGTGAATAGAAGGGAAATCCTAACTCATCTTGGAACATGGATTTTGTTGCATCTTTAAAGTATGATCTCCTGACCGTATTCGTCAAATTCGTTTAACAATTCCATTAAGATTGGTATTTTTATGTATTACCAAAAAGAATTAAATATGAAAGACCATCTGAACGTGTTTCTAAGACGAAGTTATGACTAGAACTGGAAGCTAATCAAACAAATGCATAGGTCATCTCTACTTTCACAAGTCCGCAATAGCCATTGTAAGCATTACTATGTGGAAAATATATTCAGACTACAGCGATCTTGGCTCCTCCTCCAATTAAAATTTTTTCCCAATCTGTAATGGTTACATTTCATTTATGTATCATTTTAAAATTTAAAATTTTCACTTTTAATCGGCACTATATGCCATTATTGAGCTGACATATTGTGACACTACCTTCCTAACTACTGAACATCAAAGATATCAAACTAAAAACGAATATATTTTATGTCATCTCAATTTCGAGGTTTTAAGTTGATAAAATATTGTTATTTTTTATATGAAGTTTGTTTAGAAATCATTGTTCCCAACACCTGTTTGAAAAGATATTATCATTGTCTAGCCTAGACGCCTAAATTTACAGGCTGTAGTCATATTTTTCTCTTGGCAAACAGCTGTACATATTTTATGCATCGATAACTACCTTCATTAACCACTACAGGCTAAGACACATAGAAAACATGCAATATGGGCTCCGCTGACTTAATTTCGTTACTAATTCACATGTATAATATACACTTAACCTTCTTAAGATAACACACCATAACATAAAATGTATAGTCATTAATATGGTAATATCAAAACCTGAACTTATGTGTAAACAGTCCTAGCAACGAGTGACAGAGATAACAATCATCATCAATTTCATGCTCCAAGCATGCGCAGCGCCTGTGAAATGAACATCAAACACAAAACGTAACCGAAGTCAATGAAGCGCAAAATTTGGTGCAAATTGACCTCCTTTTCAAATGAATGAGTAGTGCCATCAAGATGCACCCCCAAGATCCGTGATTCTTTATAGACAAGTATGCAGAGAATATGATAAGCGCCTGTTCATCAGATAAATTTAACAACTTAGCCTAACCCAGTAAAACACATATTATAGCTCAATTGGGTATGGGTCTAGTATTAACAGAGATGGATATAATCACTCGGTTTAATGATTAAAGATTCAATAGTAAGAGCACACAACTGAACCAATTTCAGTGAAATGTGAAATATAGGTCACAGTGATTCTGTTTACAAGTCAATAGTTGGAGACGGAATTGAGACTGTCGAAGTCGAGGAGAAGGAGTCTTGAGAAAGTGGAGGAGGAGAAGGAGTCTAGAGAAAGTCGAGGAGGAGGAGGAGAAGGAATTTGGAGAAGAGTAGAAAGAATTCTGAGAAATAAGAGAGAGAAAGGATACAACAGATGAATAGAAATACAAGGACAGGTGGAAATCAATCTCACACTGTTAATCAAGTGATGCAATAGGCTTATTAAAGGGTCGAGCGGATGGAGTGTAATTGGAAATTTGAGTCATTTGATTATTGAATTGTTATTAAATTGTTGTTCACTGAATTTCAACCTTTTTGTATATTTAACCATCTAACCGTCGGCATTGCTGACTGGGGGCTCGGAGCTTTACATCTATCTTTCACTAAATTTAACTTCCAACAAAATAGAGCCTGGGTAGGACCTCTATAATAGTTTAAATAAAATATTGGTAGCACCCCACCCCAACTATATACTTCGTCACAACGTGGGTGCAGTTCTCTTCAAGATGCATCCTCTAGCTATAATTCCAAGCATAGCAGTGCTACACAGTGGATGAAACACCAAAGCGATCATTTGTTAAATGGAACAACTTTTCTTAAGGCCAGTGAAATGTAGGTCACAATGACCTTTTGTTGTCAGGGTGTTGTACTGATATGATACAGACAATCACCTAGTTTATTTATTCTCGCACGAGGTGTGGTAGAGGCTGGACCCAGAGCAGTGAAGCATGAAAAATGGGATAAAGTGGCCTACGTTTATGA
Organism: Megalonaias nervosa; assembly: GCA_016617855.1. Classification (NCBI taxonomy): domain Eukaryota; kingdom Metazoa; phylum Mollusca; class Bivalvia; order Unionida; family Unionidae; genus Megalonaias; species Megalonaias nervosa. The sequence continues at coordinate 151,233 of JAECUM010093104.1, forward strand.
AGAGGGTGTGGTACTTACCAAGATACATTACCTCACCACATTTCAGTATGACAGTATATACAGAGGCTATAAACACCTGTTTGGTCAACAAATAAACGTCATAATATGACCAAAGTCATGCGGATAGGAAACCTAGTGGTAGTTACCTTCCTTTGAGGTATGGGTGTGGCACTATTAGAGATATATACAATCATATAATTTGATGATTAAAAACGTAATTATGGAGAAGGAAGAAAAAGTACATCCTGTGTACCTGTATGGGAATTAATTCCACTTTTCAGCACATGACAGGTTATATATGGCGGCCAGTATATTTATTGGAAGAAGAACCTGACAAGACTCAGGAATGAATGACCTACCAGTAGTAAAGATAGATGATGATCCTCTCTCAGAGACCCCCCCCCCGCCCTCCAAAACGTTGTATGTTAACATTTTTGTCAGCAGCCCTTTTTAGCTTAAAATAATGACTTTCACATGATAAGGCTTTTTCTAACACATTTTCTGATAAAAATATGTTTTGTCGGGCAGGGTGGGTCTCTGAGATAGGATACATCATCTCTTCCTACTACTATGACAATCTCTCTTATTGATACAAAATGTTATATTAAACAAATGAAATATATATAATGGCTTACTATAAACCATCAATCAAACATGTTGGATTTGATCTAACAAATAGATTTTGTAAAAGATTTAATTCGATCAAAGCAGCGTCAGCATATACTGGTATAAAACCTAATATAATAAGCGATTGTATTAAAAAAGTGGGCTATCATATATCGCCGAAATATGGGTCAGTATGGTTATTCGCGACTGAAAATGACATGAGAATAGCGGGTTGGGCAGATGATGTGATAACATTTATCGATAACATGGTCGATATATTATTTGATAAAGCCACACAAAATTAAACATCTACTTTTTATTATAATCTTTTTCGTATTTGCTAACTCTCATTGGCAGAATATCTGTTAACATACTATCAATAATGCGGAACTCGCGTATTAAATCGTCCATATCATATTTTATGCCACGCAAATAAGATCGAATTTGATCAAGTAATTTTTTATAGGTGACACTTGCTGTTTTGCAAGCATTTTTTTTAGTCGCGAGTCGAGGTTCAACTTTTTTACACGCTGCTGCAAGAGAAACACCGACACCAGATATTATTAATAAAAACGGATTTAATGATGCACCACTTGAAATTATACCAGAACCGGTCATTAGCAGCGGTAGATATGATATCACTCGCAGTATTTTTGCATAGTATTTGTAACATTTTTTAACGCACCAAAGATTTTTATGATAGTATCTGTAATATTGCATTAACGCGTCAACATCTTGTTTTGGAATGTTTTCTGAAATATGATTAAAATCGACTATATGTTTTTTTCATTATATAATATTTGTTTATATACCGTTATTTAAGTAACTAATTCGGGAGTTTCAGATACAAACTCAATACACCACCAATAAGTCGCTGCGGATAACTTTTTATCATCCGCTATCAGCATAAACGTTTCCTCGATATCTTTGTTTAACACTATAGACACAATTCCAGAAAAATCATCGATTGAATGACGCCATGGAAATGTGGTAAATATACTGAATTTTGCACTGCTAAACACAGATAATCTATATACACCAGTGACTTCTGCGATGTGTTTAAAAGTGTTATTTTGCTGCGACCATGTTGCTTTTCCTGATGCGACTGTGTACACGATATTGTTAGCTCGTCCGTGAGAAATTTTAACGAGATTAGTTTTTTGAACAATGTTAGGAAATGCCACTAATGATATCGTTGAGTCTTGTGTTAATGTCAGCGAGATTAATAATAACAGTTGGTGGAGTTCCAAAAAATTCGTTAATAGATCTGTTTAAATTTCTGCGAAAATTTAGAAATGTTTGTACATGATTAATATAATCAGTTCTAAATGCGGCAATTCCATCACTGATTGTTGTTAACGAAGTCGTTATTGGAATTTCCTTATCGTCGACGTATTTTTTAGTTGCGGCGTCGAAATCTGTTTCTGGTGTTCTGAGATTATTAATACCATTATTGTTCATATTGAGAAATGCAAACATAATACCACCGCGCACTGACACGTACTTAGATTCTTGATCGTCGACGTATTTTTTCGTTGTTGCATCTGTATCTGCGGTTGGATTTCCCAGATATGTAATTTTTTTTCCTGACATAACAATGTCACCAGTAAATACATCGCCAGCTTTCCTAACATAATCATTAACGGACTTGCCCGAATCTTGTATTTTACCTTGATCGGCAAAAGTAACTATATTATTAACAGCCGCGGTGGGAATTCGTACAAGAACATCTGATAGTTGTATATTACTCGTTTTTAATCGTCCTTCTTTATCTTGAAAAATAACAACTTCATTTTGATCAACACTTGTGATATTTAATAAATTAGTAATTTCATTTTTGAGCTGATCAAGAGTTGCGTATTTAGATAAGTCAGCTTGCTGAGCAGTTGTTGAATCTCCTACTAATGTTCCAAATTTTGAGTAAAAACTCATTATTTATTTACTACTTGACAAAATTATATACCATAAAATTGTATAATGGCAAAATCGTCCATATTAAACTTTGATACAGAGCGGTTGGTGAAACATAAACATAACAATGAGCTTCCAGATTGTCATTATCTTATAGTTGGTAGAACTGGATCGGGCAAACAAATTTGCTTATGAATTTACTTTTAGGAGATAATTTTAACTACGATCGAGTTTATATTTACACAATTAATCCGCAACAAGATAAGTACGAGCTACTTAACAATTATAATGACAAACTTCGTGACGATCTTGAATCTGGCGAAGATTTCTTTATTATCAAACAACCAGAAGAACTTGTTCCAGTTAATCAACTCGATTCGTCCGAACACAAAATAGTTGTTTTTGATGATATTCCGCTAAACAACGAGGAAATGAATAAAATCAGATCGTATTTTTCACTGTCGCGAAATAAGAAATGTAATTCTATTTATCTCGCTCAAGGATATTATAATGTTGACAGATTTATTAGGCGAAATACTGGTTGTTTTATATTATTTCCAGGACTTGACAATATTGACGTTAGAAATATCGCGAACGAACAATGCGGCGACGTAACAAAAGATAAATTTATTGAACTGTACCGTCAAGCAACGGCAAATAGATATGATTTCTTTTTGTTCGATAAGTTAACGAATGATAAGAGTAAAATGTTTCGATGTTGTATTGAAAAATATCTACAATAATTTTTATAGAAAATAGTATATAATTAATGGAAAAACAAGCAAAGTACAGAAAACATATAGAAAATCTAAAAAAACTTGCGCAGTCTCAGGCAAAATTTAAACAGCTAGTACAACAAGCTCGACGTGGTCAAGTTGCTGCAGCAGAAAAAGCAGCTACAGTTCTCAAACCAGTTACTGAGGCTTTACTTGGAAAACAACCTGAAGGTAAGCCACTATCAGAAGAAGAAGCTAAAAAATTACAAGAAAAAGGTTTGATTGGACTAGTTAAAGAACAACAAGAGAGATCTGATGCGGAAAAAAGAAGATTAGCTGAAGCACTTGCAGCAAATATAGCTGATCCTGCTGCGAGGCAAGCTGAAATAGATCGGCTTATAAATAATCCGCTAGAACTTCAACAAAGATTATCAGCCGCAACAGTGGTTAGACCAATCGAGAGAAGTTTAGAACATGAAGAAGAACTTAGAAGAGAGAGAGAAGATAAAATAAGATTTGAGTATTATTTAGAAAATATAAATAGCAAAATAACAGATAATGAATATAAAGATTTTAATAATAAATATAGTAAATTTAAAAATGTGAGAATACATAATGTTGACAAAGATAATTTTGAAGCCGATGAAAAAATTGCAGAATTAGAAAAAATAAGTGAAGAGAGTAAGAAGCATTTGGACAATGTAGTTTTAGAAAATAGAAATTATCATGACGAAATTAAATTATATGGACATGGAATTATCGCTGATCTTTATATTGAGGCTATTAATAATATCAGAGATCAGCGATACCTTAGTAATAGTCACCTTAGTAGCTTAGTTTATGAAGCAAAATTATTAGATGATAGATCAGAAGCAACTGCATATGAACCACCATCTCCTATAATGACTGAAGAACATTTACAAGAATCAGCCGCAGTAAGTAAAAGCTATCGTGACGAGTACAAAGACAAAGCAAAAAACGAAATAACAGATGAAGAATATTTAAATTTTATGAAAGAAAATAATATTTCTGACTTTGATAATATTTATAATTGGAAAAAAGATAAATACGATGATCTCATTGAAAAATTAAAAATTATCATAGAAAAAGGTAGAGGAGCTTATAAAGAAATTAGTACAACTCGAATGGAAAATACTGAACAAATTTTTAAAAGAGCAAGAAATGACACTATCGCTACTGTTTTTAAAAAAACTGCAGTAAATTTTAGAAATAAAAAATATGCTGATAAGAAATATACTTTTGAAAAATTATTTAAACATTTTGATGATATACGTTTTAAAAAACTTTTAGAAGAATATAGAAAGAAAACAGGAACTGGAGTCAGAATATTCGCATCAGTTACTGAAATGATCGGCAGATTAATGTTATTGATATCATCAAAAGAAGCAGGAAATGTTGGTGCTGAAATCGACAATGAAATCATCGACATACTTGATAATTTGAGATCGAGAAATTTATTAGCATCTGACGAATACGATACTTTGCACCGCGACTTAATTTAATGAAAATATAATAATAAATGTCAGCAACATTATTACTTGACTCTAGTCAATCTGATAAAGATAGCGCAAACTTTTCAGTAAAGTATATTCCGCCAATAGAACTAGATCGTGAAAAACAATACGAAATTGGATTAATTTCATGCACTTGTTGGAATACTATGGCAAACGTAAAAACTGGAGTAAATGATGAGTTTTCATTTATAAATACCCTCGACAATACTTGGAGAAAAGCCAGAATTCTGAAGAACGGCGTAGAGGTTGCTCAGGTGAATTTTGAAGATGTTAATAACAAAATTAAACGAAATTCGCGCAGCAAGCCGAGAACCTGGTTTTGTTATTACTGTTATATATCCACCTAAAACTCAGCCTTGGACATCATTTAAAATTCCGCAAGGCGCTTACAATATAACCGACCTAAATAAAACAATAAAAGAACTTACAACAGCGAATAAAGGAAACGCAGATGATTTTGAGCTAGCACCGAATTATAATACATTGCGAGCTAGAATAAAAGTAAAAAATGGTTTTATAGCTAGCTTTGTATCACCAACAAGCATTGCATCATTGATAGGATTTAATCGTGGAAATTATCCTGGTCTTATTGATACTCCTATAACATATGACGGTGAAAATCCAGTAAATATAACTGATGTAAACACGATATTGGTAAATTGCTCGATTGCGTCTGGTTCTTATTCAGCCAAAGGCAGCAAAGGGCAAACTATATACAGTTTTTCACCAGAAGTTTCACCAGGGTCTCTCATGCAAATCAGTCCGCGTCATATTATTTATTATCCGCTAAATGTTGAAAATCAAATAACAGAAGTAAATATGCAATTGACAGACCAATCTGGAAGACAGTTGGATTTTAATAACGAAGTTGTTACTTATTACGTGCACCTACGCGTTGCGTAGGCGAACAACAGTAAACATATATTTTTGAAAGATTTGACAACAAAATTATACAACCTCAGATATAATGAAACAGAAAAAAAATTATGGAAGAAAAATAGTAGGAGGGTTTTTCGGAAATATATTTACTAAAATTGTTGAAAATATTCCAGGATTAGCTCGTAAAGTTGCGCCAATTGCACTTGACGCGGGTAAAGCTTTTGCAACTGGAGTTGCATCTGCTGCTGGAACTGCTGTGGGACAAAAAATATCTGATAAAATAAAAGGCGAACCTAAGGCGCATGCAGCACCGTCAATCAAGCAAGTTATTTCAGAAATCGCACCAACAAAAGAAACCCAACGCGCGATGATAACAACAACAACAAAAAACTTTTATCACCAAAGGACGAGCAGATTATACAAAATTTAATATCTAAAGTTACAACGCCGCAATAATTTTATATAACCTAATAATATAAAAAAAAGTGAAAAATTATCTCGATTTTGCAGAAACTTATGACACAGACAACACAGTAACGGAATTTGAGTATGTCGAATATCTTGATGAAAATTCTAACGAACCTAATAAGACTGGCGTTAGAACATTTTAATACACGAGATGAGGGCGTATTTCTACTGCCTCACAAAGCAATGTTAGAAGTTCGTGGCCAGATTATGACAACAGCTGTTCCACCTGTCGCAATTGCAGCTGGAGCAGAAGTAGCTCTTATAAATAATGGTTGGTGTTTGTTTAGAAGTGCTCGATATCAGCTAGCCAATCAAACTGTTGAAGATATTTCAAGTCACTTACAAGTTGCAAGTACGATCTTAAATATCGTTTCGTTTTCTGACGATTACTCCAAATCAACTGCAACTAATATGATGTGGTTTAAAGATACTGGAGCTGGTATAATATTTCCTGCGATAAATGAATTTATTTTAAGAACAGCAGTTGCAGCTGGAGCCGATGCTGCTGCAAACGCTGCAAATGTGAGAGATTTTCTTATCGCTAATGCTGTCTATTTTGGTATAGCCGCACCAGGTGCAGCCGCTAATGCAGATGCTACAAGAACTTCGCTTATTGCTGCTTGCAATAATCTTGGTATAGCACCACCAGGAGCAGCTGCTGATGGTACTGCAATGTTAAATTTGATTAATAACGCAATTAACTTAAGAAATAGACGTTACAATGAAGGTTATGCTAAGCGAAGAGAACTTGCAGCAGCATCACGTCAGATCACAATGATGCTGCCGTTAAGTACAATACTTGGCTTTTGCAGGGACTATAATAAAGTATTTCGTGGAGTTAAACATACGCTTATTTTAGATCGAGCAGAACAAAATGATTGTTTATTTCGACATGGCGGGGTTGATGTGCAATTTGTCATAAACAAACTTGCGCTGTGGATGCCACGAATAACTCTGTCAATCACCAAAATGGCAGAATTAGATAACATGCTGGAAAAACGCACGAATAAAATTCATTTTCAGCAACATAAAATATATCAAACAGCAGTTCCAAATACCACCGACTACACATGGCAAGTCACAACAACATCGAGTGAACAACTGCCGCGTCAGTTATTTGTTGTATTCCAGCAACAAGCTCAACGTAATAACCAACAACAAAATAATGCAATATTTGATAACGCTAATGTCAGACGAATATATGCTAGAATAAATTCAAAGCAATATCCAGAACGAGCGATAGAGTGTAATTTTGCAGATGACAATACTAAAAACATTACTAGACCTTACATGAACCTGCTCGACTCAATGCAGAAATATCAAGATACTGGAGATGGGACTCAGATATCAGTAGAAGAATTTCGTACACTTTATCCGATATTTTACTTTGATGTTAGTAAACACAGCGAGCGATCTCTAGACAGCACAGCTGATATTGAAATCACTTGGACACTCGAACTTCCAGTAGCGCCAGCAGCTCCAGTGCCGTTATACGCATATGCGTTAGTGATAAGCGACAGATTTGTTACAATCGACTCTGTCGGAGGTAAAATGACAATACAAGTTTAATCTGTAATCGTTATATAAGATGACAAATATATTATAAAAGAAATACATTTAACTGATGGCCAAGTTAAAAAATTAGCAGCTGCTGTTGCGAAGCGGAGGCCGGTTTCATTGAAGATCAACCCAAGTGCTTTGGGGACTTTAACAAAATTATTGCTAACCAAAAATCAAGCAAATAAATACGATCGCAAAAAACCTTTCGTTTTAAATTTAAGCGCTGCACAAATAACTGCGATGTCAAAACATGGCGGTTTCTTCGGTTCGGTACTATCAGTAATAGCCAAAACATTATTACCTAAAATTTTGCCAGTACTTGGTACATTAGGGCTAGCAGCAGCGTCAGGAGCAGTATCTGGCGCATCAGAAAAGGCAGTTAAAGGTAGTGGAATAAAGAAAATTTTTGTCTAAAGATTAAATATAATGCCTAAACGAAAAACTGTGCGAAAAAAGACAACGACGAAAAGCAAAACGACGACGAAAAAAAAGACACAAGGTGGATTTCTTCCAATAGCCCCATTACTGGCAGGATTAGCGGGAAGCCTATTGCCGGGTCTGTTAGGACGAGGAAGAGGACTAATGCTGCCAGGAACAAGGAGATAAAGTCGCCGGCTCCGTTAAGTAATTTTGATATACTTGAAGAACTTAAAAAAGTAAAAAATTTTCACGGAGTTTATTCCAAAGATGAACTTGCGGCGATTGCATCGTCGCCAGGTTCTTGTGTGATAAATATACAAGATTTTAATGACGGATCTGGCACACATTGGGTAGCTGTTTTTGATAACAACTATTTCGACTCGTTCGGAATTCCACCAAGTGACGCGGTAAAAAGATATATGAGTAAAAACAAAATAATAAATTATTCTTCTAATCAAATTCAACCAGTTGGAACTTCCGCTTGTGGATATTATTGCATAATGTTCATTAAACAGATGACCAAAAATCCAGATTTTTTAAAGTTTATTTTGCAATTTGACAAAAAAACCTCTCACGCTAATGACGAGATCGCGATTAATTTTGTATAAACTTACAAGTATAACAATGTCAACATATTGTCTCAAGTGTAAAACTAAAACAGAAAATAAAGACAAAAAAACGGAAAAAAACGAAGAATAATAGAATAATGCTGAAAAGTATTTGCGCAATTTGTGGAAAAAGAAAAAGTATGTTTTTGCCAGCAACAAAGTTGTCAGCCTTGACGATGTCAGGGGCGGGTTGTCCTGACGTTATTTTAGTAGACGACTAAATAAATAATGACGTGCAACTGCGACGCCGATAGAGATTTATGTCTCGAGCAAAATAAAATTGTTACATATTGCCAGAAATGCGATAACAGAGAAATAATTGGAACGGGCATAGATATACATAAATTAATTGGCAAACTGCCGAAACCGAAAGGTGGTTGGACATTGCCAGGCCATAAATATACCGGCCCGTGGAATCCGCTTGATGAGCAACTTGACGAAAATGATAATCCGCTGCCAGGACAAGAACCTTACAATCAGGTTGATGCAATAGCGATGCGTCATGATATCTGCTACAGAGATATTGAGCAACCTAGTGGCGAAACAAAACACAGCTGCGACAAAGTAATGTTTGACGAACTTTGCGAAATGAAACCAGTAAATATGCGAGAGCGTGTTGACCGAAGGCTGGTACAGGGTATTATTGGAGCAAAATATAAACTTGGCCTCGGCAGAGACTTATATGATGACCTGGCAGCTGAACTACACAGACCTAAAAAAAAAAGTTTCCGCGACGCAAGGTTGTAGCAAATGCCGTTGATGACATTTGGGCGATAGATTTAGTTGATATGTCAAATCTAGCTCAATTTAACGTTGGCGCTGATAGCGCTCCACGGAGATATCTTTTTAATGTTGTCGATGTTTTCAGTAAATATGCATTTAGTGTACCAGTTTCGGATAAAACAGGGACCTCAATGATTGACGCGCTAAAGCACATAATAACTACTACAGAAAGAAAGCCGAATAGAATCTGGACCGCTCACGGAGCAGAGTTTTTTAACAAAAAGTTCGAGCAGTTTTTGAATACGTTACTGGAAATGAGGGAAAAAGCGTCATTGTCGAACGATTTAATCGCACGCTTAACGAAAAAATTCATAAGTATTTGACAGCTAAAAACACGAATAAATACATCGACAACTTACAGAAAATATAATAACACCAAACATCGAACCACTAAAATGTCACCAAATGACGCGATTGCAAATCCAATACTAGCTAACGAAAACATGTACCGCAGACACAAATTTAAAGTTGGCGATAAAGTTAGAATTTCATTGACGAAAAAAACGTTTGAAAAGGGATTTACTCCGAACTGGAGCGAAGAAGTATTTGTTGTTGGTAAAGTACTTTTAACAATACCAGTTACATATTCATTGAAAGACTTATTAGGAGAACCTATAACTGGCAGTTTTTACGAACAAGAACTTCAGAAAACAGAACAAGATGTATTTGTTATTGAAAAAGTTATTAGAAAGCGCGGCAACAAAAGTTTAGTTAAATGGCGCGGATATAGCGATAAATTTAATAGTTGGGTACCAACTCGGTCGATTCAATAATATTATTACAAATTTGCTCGTATTTTATTAGTACTGACCTACATTTTACTGGTTTACATAAAGAAATTAAGTGTAATTTTCTCGCATCATCGACTGGCATTAAATTAAATATTTTAACAAAAATAAAATCGTATTTTATGTTTCTTTGTTTTCCCGGTACTTTTACGTTTAGAAAGGGCCTTATAAGTTGCCAAAATATTTGGTGCTCGGCAACACTAAAATTAAATTTTAATATTTTTTTGGCAATGTGGTACTTAACATCATACCGCCCAGTTGTTGGTCTACTTAAATGTTTCTTGCTAACAACAACATCATCTTCGTCATCATCGTCATAGTTATACAAAATATCATTTTCAGTATAACCAGCAAATCTGTCGTCGGTGATATTTTTCAATACAACATTAGGAACTGAAACAAAATCTTCCGAGTATAGCTGAGCCAGTCTCTCGATTAAGCTCATTATGATAATAATCTTTTTATCTAATTAATATATAATATGGAAATAAAATATCATTGTCGAGTTAATATACTAAACAAAAAAGAATTAGCCGAAGCAGTTCGAAATTGCTTGCTGGAATATAATTTTTATTTCGTTGACGTTATGATAACACTGGGCGAATCTGATAAATTTTTGGTAACAGCAGCGGATAAAATAAAACTTGAGACAAATAAAATAATGACGTTACGATTAAATCGCGATGACATAATGGAATTTGGTCATAATTGTCTTTCTCGTAATGATATAGAAAATATTATTAATTATCGTATCTAAAACTAAATCTATCAAATGTCACCATCGACGTTGTCGATCTTCTTTTACCATCGGCAACATCTTTTATTCTAGCTGAATCAATTTTATGATATTTTGCTGCAGATGTTATTGATTTAAATTTCATTTCTTCAGACGTTTCCAGATTTATCGAGATAATTGATTTAGAATATCTAACACCACCAGCATCTCCTCTTCTACTATTTTCTTGTTGTGTAACTAAATCTAAATTTTCCAAACGATTGTCGGTTTTAATTTTGTTAATGTGGTCGATAACTAAATTATTTGAAATAGCACCATGAAAAGTTTCGTAAATAAATCTATGCGACTTATAACTGAATTGATCAGTTTTTGCTTCACGTACAGTTACTTGTAAATAACCAGCATTACTCAAATTTCCAATAACTTTTTTTGTTCTTATATGACGAATAATTCCCTTATCATTAGCTTTATATAGATCAAATATTGGATGAGGTTGAAATTCATCTTGAAAAACCTAAATTTTCGATATTATCATCTGCAATTGCACCATTTGCTCGATAAACTCGTTGTCCTTCTGGAATATCTCCGACAAATAAAGTATAAATAAAATCTTTTCTAAACATATCAACACCATTCACTGAAATTAACATTCCAGCAATAGCTTTTTCGGTTGCTATGTTGATAACAGAACCTAATGCATTTCCAGCATATAAGTTGTATTTCGGATGTACATGATAAGTTTCTTGCTCTTCCGCTGTCAGTGGTAGATATCTCAAGATTTCTGTCATTATATATATACAAAATTTTTTCATATCTCTAATTAAAAAATTTAAAAAATTTCAATTAAATAAACAATATTACTATATACATATAATGCTGCAATTGCGAGACATTGCTAAAAAGAGCATTATCAAATCCGAAAAAATTGCTTCGGCATTTTCAGGATACGATAACAGTTATAAACTCGACGATCAGACTATAGTAGCTTATTTTACCTCTACAAATTTATATCATCTTTTACAGCCTGTTATAGCTCAAGAACTTGCGGCTCATAAAAGCATCAAACTCATAGTCCAATATCATACGATTTTATCAAAGTTACACGCAGTCGAAGATGTACTTTTGGAAACAAAAAGTTTTGACAGCGAAATCTCGGAGCCCTATTTAACAGCTAAATCGAGGAAGATATTAACTGGAACAAACATTGCCATGGTCGCCGATGAAATACATCAAGAAATAAACAAAAAATTAGAAGAAGTTACTTCGTCAGGGTCAGGACGGAAATTCGAAATGATAAAAGCAGTTTTATTTCACACAGCAAAATATAACGTACTTCGCGGTAATTTGTACGTCGATCTTCCTCAAAAAATTAAGAACAAAAAATGCTGTATAAATGTCAAAAACAACGATGACAAATGTTTCCAGTGGTCTATTCTTTCCGCAATGTTTCCCAAAGAACAAAATTCCGATCGCGTCAACAAGTATTTTCCGCACAAGAACGAACTAAATTTTGATGGCATCAACTTTCCAGTAGCAGAAAATCATATACCAAAGTTCGAAAAACAAAACGGTATCTCAGTAAATTTTTTCGGACTAGACGAACGAGAAAACGTTTGCCCTAGATATATCTCAGAAAATGCTTCGCAAAAGACAATAAATTTATTATTTTTTCAGGGACATTACTGTTGGATAAAAAACTTTAACGGATTAGTTGGCGGACAATACAGTAAAAACGAAAACAAGAAATATTTCTGTTACAGATGTCTGCACGGCTTTACTAACAATGAAAGACTGCAAGAGCATCTCAAATACTGGGTCAACGTTCAAAAAATAACTATGCCTAGCGAAAAAGAAAAAATATTAAAATTTAAAAATTATAATCATAAACTAAGTATTCCTTTTGTTATTTACGCCGATTTCGAGTGTCTACTCGTTCCCGTGGCTGGAGCTGAAAATAATCCGAACAAATCAAGTACCAGAAAAATACAACAGCATATTCCTTGCGGTGTAGCTTATAAAGTAGTTTGTTGCGCCAGCGATAAATTTTCATCTCCGATAAGGTTATATAGAGGTGAAAATCCTGCCGTGTGGTTACTAAAAATTTAATAGACGAAGTTAATACAATTTCTAACAGATTACTTAGAACAGCTCCGATCAGAATAACGTCTAAACAACAACTCGACTTTGATGAGGCAGTTAATTGTCATATTTGTGAACAGTTGCTGGGGGACTCCAAGGTGCGAGATCACTGTCATTTGACCGGCCAATATCGCGGAGCAGCTCATAACAGTTGCAATTTGAAATTTCATGCTCCAGATTTTATTCCCGTAGTTTTACATAACTTTAGTGGCTATGACAGTCACATCATTGTAGAAGCTTTTGGTGATAAAAACATTAAAGCTAAACTAAAATTGAATAAAGTGATAAAATGTATTCCAAATAATTTTGAAAAGTATATGTCGGTGACCCTCGGCAAATTACGCTTTATCGACAGCATGCAATTTATGGCAGCATCATTAGACGAACTCGTTAAAGGCTGCAGTATTTTCAGTAATCTACGAAGCTGCTTCGGAGAAAACTATGTCGATCTGACAAAAAAAGGTATCTTTCCTTATGAGTACCTTGATGATTGGAGCAGATTTAATGAAACTTCTCTACCTAGCAAAAATAAATTTTACTCGCAGCTCAAGAATGAAAACAATAGCGACGACGAGTATAAATATGCACAAGATATGTGGAATAAATTTGCCTGTAAAACATTTGGCGATTATCACGATTTATATCTGAAAACGGATGTATTATTGCTAGCAGATATTTTCGAGAATTTTCGTCAGGTTAGTCATGCAAATTACGGATTAGACCCCTGTTGGTATTATTCTGCTCCAGGGCTGTCTTGGGACGCTCTACTAAAAACTAGCAAAATAGAATTAGATCTCTTAACAGATGTCGATATGTTTAACTTTATTGAAAAAGGCATCAGAGGCGGAATTAGCGTCATAACAAAAAAAATATGCAGCGGCTAATAATAAATATTTGAAAAGTTATGATAAAAATCGTCCGTCGAGTTACATTATTTATTTAGATTGTGTGAATTTGTACGGGTGGGCCATGTCACAGCCAATGCCTTGCAGTGGGTTTCATTGGATAACTTCAAACCAATTTCTTAAAGAAACTGAAAAAAATCTTCCGAAAGATATTTCATATTTTGTTGAAGTTGATCTAGACTACCCTATTTCGTTACATGATCTACATAACGACTATCCGTTTTGCGCAGAGTCGATGATGATTGATTACAGTTTATTATCGCCTGAACAACGAGCAATGACAACATCAAAAAGTTCTATCGTTAACAAGCTAGTTCCAAATTTGTTAGATAAAAGAAATTACGTCATGCATTACAAAAATCTAAAGCAAGCAGTAGATGCTGGACTAATTCTGAGAAAAGTCCATCGTGTGTTAAAGTTTAATCAGTCGCGGTGGATGGCAGATTATATTGACCTAAATACAAAACTTCGTGCCGTGGCTAAAACCGAATTTGAGAAAAACTTTTTCAAGTTAATGAACAACTCAGTGTTTGGTAAGACTATGGAAAATATTCGCAGGAGAGTTTCGATTGAAATTGTTAATGATATCAATCGCAGAAATAAATTAGTTAGCAATGATGGTTTTGTTAGTATGAAAATATTTAATGACAATCTTGCCGCAATACAACGACGAAAGACAAATTTAAAGTTAAATAAGCCAATCTATGTTGGTGCAGCTGTACTTGATATATCAAAGTGGCTGATGTACGATTTTCATTACAATTTTACCAAAAAAATGTGGCCAGATTCGGAGTTGTTATTTACTGATACTGACTCTCTAGTATATGATATAAATTGTGAAAATGTCTATCAAGATATTTACGATAATAAAGATATGTTCGATTTATCAGATTATCGAACATGTAGTGGATTTCATAATAATTCTAACAAGAAAGTTATTGGAAAAATGAAAGATGAGTTTATGTTTGTACCGGTAAGAGAGTTTGTTGGACTAAGAAGCAAAATGTATGCTGTCATATTAGATGACAATAAACTGACCAAGAAAGCTAAAGGTATCCCTCGCGGATGTGTGAAAAAGATGATACATTTTGAGGATTTCAAAGCGGCTCTTGACAATAGCGTCAGTTTTATTAAAACCAATGTAATTAGGACTAATTATCATAAGCTTGAAACGAATACAATTATAAAACGTGGACTAAGTAATTTCGATGATAAAAGGTATTGCAAAGACGGAATTAATACTCTCGCGCTTGGACATTATTTAAGTAATATTGTCTAAACATCAGAAATAATGTTTGAAAATTTAACATTAGCCGATGGAGTTAATAGCAAAATAAAAAAAATAATGGTCAATAACCAACAATTATCATTTGAATTTAATGATGAAGTTTCAGGTATTTGTTTTAGTAAATTTGATAGAATAAAACTTTCTCTTATTAGAACAGACGATAGCAAGTATTTTCCGTATCTCGAAAATCTGCGAGACGAGCTTGCACAAAAATATGAAAATTTACATAATCCAATAAGCCAAGGTCAGTACACAAAAATTAATATCGACCTGGACAGATCAAAGGTTTTTGCAAAAGGTAGCAAATATAATCTTAGCAAATTAGCAATGAAAGATCTATTTGAAAGTCGCCGTAAGGTATCTGGTATGATTAAATTTTTTCTGTATAATCAAGATAACATGTTATACATAATAGCGAGTGTGAACACATTAATGATAGGAACAGAAATATAGCTTTTTCTGTATATGCTCATGTTTTAAAAAAGGGAGATAATAACGCTAGGGTTTAGTTTACAATCATTCGCGAGTTGTCGAACATAAATATATATAAGTTATAGCTAAAAATGCTGTTTCTGTTCCTAATTTGATTAATCAGATTTAAGATCGAGTTGTTTATTGTTTCTTAATGAAATGTAAGTCTGATAGTATATATAAGACTTACAAATCCTTGTATTTGCTAAAGTATTAGAAATGCCCTTTACGTAAATAATATAATGTATATTTCCTTAAGTCCAACCGTATATGACCGATGAAATGCCCAAATCTGGTTGCGAGGGCATATTTTAGTCTGTGCAGTTTTTGTTATTAAGTAACATACAACGTTTTGGAGGGCAGGGGGGTCTCTGAGAGAGGATCATCATCTATCTTTCCTACTCTACCCAGGAGAAACTGCTAGCAAACTGTCTCACATACCCATGTTGGCCGAGACTAGAAATCAAGCAGATAGACTTGAGGTGCCTGAGTGATCTATACAGGTGACTATTCTGTAAATAGGGTAATTAAAGTATAAATCAAGCGCTGAAACTGTATGCATCCGTGAAATATCAGAGCTTTGTACTATTCGTTGTATTAATTGTTTAATTTGAACACTGCTTGTTTCATAACCTTTCTCAACGGGCTGACGTTAATATCTTTAATTCATTGCAGATTTATTTAACTCTTTGTCGTAACTTCTTCACACTTATGAGGAGCAGGTAATACATTCGATAAATTTAATAATTGTATAGTTTTAAAACGTAAATAACGTTTAAAATATATAACATAATGTTGCTTCCATGTATGGAGGATAAGAAGTTATAATTAAACTGAAATCTGTATATTTGACCCTAATTAGTGAAAACCAAACAAGTTATGTTTACCCTCTTGGATATAAACAAACACTGGGTATGTACGGTAACCTCACCCACACCACTCTATCCTACCTCATTTTTCAGGCTTTCCAGATTTTCCTGTGTCTTGCTCAAGGCCACGCATTCTGCCCCACATTCTGCCAGTTTGGTGATGATCATTCGGCCGATCCCTATAATGTACGGATTCAGTATTTTATTTATTTCTTATGAAACTCTCAGTTCATCGGAAAACTATTTGTATCCAGTGCACTGACTGACTCGGATAGATATTTGGATATGTCCTAAAAATAAACTGATCTTCATAATGGCGGCACCCCTATATGAATTATAAGACAAATCAAGACCTATCTTAACTCGGACAGATTTGCGATGTGGGACAGTTCCCAAGTGCTAAAATATCTATGGAGTCACAAAATTTGGCGCTGAGTGTTGCTGGATAAATCTGGTCCGGTATTCTCAATCTGAAAACAAATTAAATTTAAACTCAAGCTGAAAACCCCCAAAACAGACATAGTACATGAAAATTGTCGAATTTTAGCAAAGAAACAGAAAAGTTAAACCATGAAAACAAGTCAGTTTCCAAAACGTTTTGTTACCTCTGCCCCGAGGACTTATAAGAGATTTCTGTAAAGGTTTAGTTTTCAATATCTTATATTATTGTGTAATTTGCATTGTTTTGGGCTCCATATGTCAGATTTCCGGTGATATTTTTTTTTAATGTCCTGTGTGGTGTTATCAGTGCTTGAGTGCGGCGCTCTTAATTGTACCTGTAAATATAAGTCCTTTATCGTGGATCTTTTCTTTCTCCTTTGTTTTTCTTTTTTCCTTCTTTTTGTTCTCTTTTGATTGGACATTTTTTTTATATAAATTGTTATACATTTACATTATTACACGTGTCAAATGTAATATCACTGCAGTCAAAATAAGTTTCCCGATTCACAGCTGTCTCCTCTAGTTCTTCGTCAAAGTGAAGTTTGCAACAACTGTAGACTGGGTTTGCCTTTTCTCCTTTCTTTCTTTTCTTTTTTTCCTTCCTTTCCTTCTTTTCCATATCCCTATCTTCCGGTGGTGTTTTCTTCTTTAAAACATTTGTGAGTTTTCATAGTTGTTATAAGTTATATGAGAATAATGCATGCCAGAGTAGTGTCAGATCCAATGTCCTACTTTAATGACCATCCTTGCAATCTTCAGTATTGGAATTAACATCACTTGGTTACACATCAATACCGACAAAAACTGAATTATGCTCAGTTATCAGTATTTTTATACAAGACAGAGATTCCCTTTTTGAGTAACGATCGGTAACGATCATGGATGATATAGTGTCATATAGTAACAACTTTTTCCAGTTCTGCTGAATACTTAGTGAATAAATCTAAACCCTAGTCAGCGTGCAATAACAGGATGGAACGACGCTGTCAATGAACTGCATGATTTTACGCAACATGCTTACGTTCCTTGGGTTTATAATGGCAAATAATAATAATAATAATAATAATAATAATAATAATAATAATAATAATAATTTATTTCATAAGGGTAATTCAGCATAATATACTATTCTCACTGAGGCCATCATGATAAACAAATTATTCTAAATACAAGCGAGAGAGAAGGAGAAAAAATTAAATAAACCAATCAATAATAATAATAATAATAATAATAATAATAAAGACGGCTTAAATACTTTAAGAATAAAGCACAAAGTGTATATAAAATACATTCACAGAATAATTGGAGTGTATGTATTTCAATATGAACAATGAAAACTGCCTTTTGAGATAGTGGTCGTATGTTTTGTTCGAACACATTTAGCTTTTATTTCTGATCTAATTGTTTTGGGGAGTTCATTCCATAGAATGGCACCGGAGTAAGCAAATGATTTTTTTAAAAACTACTTGTTTTCGGAAATGGTGCGTTGAAATAGCCATTTGTACTTGATCTCAATTTAGGTCCTTGACACTGTTTTTCTGACTTAAAATGAAACATGCCATGCAAATATTGTGGACAAAGTTCATTCTTAACTTTGAACTTCACTATAGGAGATAATGTTATGTTTTGCATCACATATATCCCTACTATTTACATTCGTGTAATACAAATTGGTTAATGGTTACTTACTGAGAAATAATGGACCTGTACTTCAATGATTTAATACTATAAACATGATCAACTAGTATACTTGAAATTTCAGTGAATCCTCTAAGTAAGGTAACAAGTTGTGACAGCCCAAAAGATTCAATCATGCTTAGCCATCTTGTATTCTTACAATCTTATCGTCTGTGTTGAAATATCCATCACAATAAATTATAGATTATAATCTAGAGCTACCTCAAGTTCAGTTTCAAACTTCTCTATCCAAGATACAGGTGAATCAGGTGGCCTCTAGACATAGAATACTAATGTTGACTTTGATGAGGCAAGGCATATTTTTATCGTCCCAAGCTGATAGATCTCAGTGTCTTTTTTGTTCACAGGAATCCTGACTGTTTATGCCTATAATTCACCATCTCTTTCTTTATCAATGGTTTCTGTTCTGTCTTTTCTTTCAATTCATACATCTCTATACCAAACTCATTATTCGGTATATCTACACCAAGGAAGGTTTCACATAGGTCTAGCACATGCAATGTTTTATTCTGATACAGTGTCAGTTTTACCTCCTCACGTCTTGGCAAGATGTATCGAATCAACTTCGTCACTACCAAGCGTGCCAGACAAAAGCTGAATTTAAGTATATGCCGTTATATTACTACAAGAAGAAAGAATTCCAACATAAAGCAGATGAGATTCCAAAATAAGTTTTAAAATTTAGACCAGCGTGAATTCTGCCAGCTTGCTAAACAAAATACTTTATATAATTGCTAATATGTTGCCAATTTGCATTGATGACATGTGAACCATGGATATAATAATGTATGTGACATGTGAATAGCTCAATTTTAATCATTACTTAGTAGTGTTAAGAAGTTCTGACTAAGGAGATGTTCATATGTTAGGGTTAGAGTTAGGTTTTAAACACGTAAGACCCATTATAGTTGTATAGAACTGATCTCACTGTATGTAATCGAACGTATCATAACTGTTTTCACTGTATGAAATCTAACATGTCATAATTGAGCCTAAATATTCAGGGTCATATTTTTAAACGTGGAACATTTTACTTTTTCAGATAGCACACTCCGTGTTCTTTTATTAATGTATTTCATTGTATGCTTGTGGATAACTTTCTTCCAGATGATTTACTAAAAGTCAGCCAGCCTATGAAAAGTAAAGTTGTCAACCTGCCAGATTAAAATAATTATAGCTCTCATATAGTATGTTGTACATCAACGATGTGAAATCACAATTTGTCATAATCAGTTTGTTTTTATGAAACAAAATTCAACGAACTTTATGTCTCTGTGCCGTTATAGAAAACGGTAAACTATTATTTGTAATATGGTAGTCCTGTGTTTGTTTGTTGTTTGACGCTAGTAAAGCATCTCAAAGGGTCAGTTATTGGAAACATTTTAAGAATTTACACCATATTCAAATACATTTCTACATAATTCCCGCTTTAATTAACATGCATGGGAAGAGTTGTACTGTGTGCGTTGGGCAAATGGAGTATCGAATTTATTTTCATATAACCAATGGAGTGAGGAATATAAGTGTTTTTGCGCCTCTAATATTTAATATATACCTAGAAAATTTAAATCTTAAACCAAATAAATTTCACGTGAGACTTCATTTTACACCTAATAATTTATTTCTTAACATTTTTACTATTTGTGATGATATGTCACTGATACGTCCTTAATTTGCAGGTTTAAGGAAATTATTAAAGATTTGTGAACATTATCCATTTGAGAATTATTTCATATATAATACACAAAACTTAGTATGCATGTTTTCTTCAGTCCGCTTCTTTCAAAGTACTGTCTCCTCCTTCTGTAATCCTGAACGGCGATGAGATTGTATATATCAACATTAGTACATTTTTCTGTCATGTTTTAAAATCCAATACGTCCGATTATGAAGATATGATGAGACATTACATATTGTTTGAACTCCAACAGGCATTCTCTGAGGTAAATTTAGAAATTGTTCTTTGAATATAAAAACTAAATTATTCGGATCTTATTGCTGCACAATGTATTGCGCACCTATGTGAAAAAAATTGTGTGAATGTGTAAAAAGAAAATTAGATATTGATTATCAAATTAGTCTTTGTTTACTATTAAGTAGTCCAACCTCTGGCATATTTGTAAACAATAATGTATTTAGTTTTGATTATCTAATGAGAACGCATGTCTTTTGCAATGATGGCAAGAATACCTAATAGTAAGAATTTTATCTTGAAATCTATGTGAAACAATGATACTCATTTTACTTGCACGAAAATTTTCACACCACACTGTTTATCGATCCACACTTAACGATGTTACGAAGGAAGAAACACAGCTGAATATCAACATATTCAGGGGGTTAATTCAGAACTAAAGGTAAATCTGTTGGGGTTTCTCAATTTTAGGTGAAATTTGGAACACTAAAACAATATTATTCAAGGTGCAATTGACTAATTATTTATACTTATTTTTAATTACAACAACGTAATCTAGAGTGTCTTTGTCCTTAGAATCAATAACTATCTATAATTTCAGCAAAGTCATTTGAAGTCATATGAACACGGAAAGAAACGCAAAGTCGTTCTTTTCATTTTGAATAATTTCTCTTTTTTCGTTTTTTTAATTTGTAACGATTTTCTTCCTCAAAATTATGAAATGTAATCTTTAAATTGCTAATGAGGCACTTGGTGATGGGTAGGAACCCTTACATACCGAGGCAAGAATCATTAATTCTCAAGAAAAAGCAAATATTATAGATTACGTGTTGTACTTAATCTAAAAGGCTCAGTTACAATCAATTCGTGTATCATTTTACGACCTATTTTCCCCACAAGAGCCTCTTTCTAAAATCGTCACGGATTTCTGGCAATTAACAATTCTGTTCATTGGTCAAATAAAGCTTATTGCTTGGGTGCGTAAAAGACAATCCATCCCAAAGAATACGTGTAAAAATTAACAGAAAACTTATGTAGCAACGGATAATTTCGTAAACGGCACAGGGCAAAATTTCTTAAGTAAAGACATTCATGCGACATTTGAGATATTATCGTTTGACCTCACTAATGTATTTTATATTTTATTTAAAATTTTATATCGTGTTTGTGGGTGTGGCACTAAATTTGTGCATAAAAATTGTCATTTGCACCCTTAAGAATAATTGCTATTATTATGTCAACCACATATGTTATAATTTTATATTTCCTTGTATGTATGTAAGTAATTTTGATGCATTAGCCTCATTTTCTACCTTCGTTTCTCCAAATACCGCTCTGCTGTATGTTAGACTGGGTTTCGCACACCTTTGTTTGAACTTTTTTTATCATGACAAAGTAGCCTATCTTTGGCTGGACCTGCTTGATATGGGAAAATTATGAGGATCATAAAGTATTTTCTTGCTCTTTCTGCAGGTGTCAAGCTCTGCACACTTATTTTAATGAATATTTTTTGATATTTCAAAACAGATACACAAATATAATTGCATAACATGTCTGCAAAGTAATTTAACTCCACAGGAGCAGATATACTTTAGAGAAATCATAAATAAATGCCACCAATGTAGCGGTCTTGCAAATAGATATGAATAAAGCACTTTGTCGGCTATATTTTCGAGGAGAAAAATGAAAGTTTTAGCACATCGACTTAGTTTTCTACCTTCATGACCCCACTGTGAAGTTGTGACCCGAAGTAAGCATACCCACAATCACCAAACCGTATAATCCAAATGCCCAATACATATGGCATAGCTCTACCCTTCAAGATAACACAAACCAATGTTTAGATTTCCACCAACAATGCTTAAAATATTTCGATTGAAAGAAACAAAAACAAAACAAGAACCATCCCAGACATTGGTCCTGTCCCAAGAGTCATAATTAACATTTTGAAACCACTGTATACATTTAAAGACTACCCCGAATCCAAAGTTTCAAGTCTGTGCTCTTTAATAATGTATGATATATATTACATTACTATAGAGGTGCATACTGACAGACAGGAGGACATAATCCCCAACTTTCTAAAACATGCATGGGGATCAAAGTTACTGTTAGTTTTTTCTAACTTAATCATTATGCCTTTCAATGACAATTATGAAAAGATTTCAAACAATATCAAGACTTTGAGAAAAAAATATTTGGTTTGTTTAGAAAGTTCACCTTGTATGAAATAGCTTTTTAAGAAATGAGAAACAAAACAAAACCCAGCTATAAACACATTTATATTTGACATGATACAACTAAAAACCACACACATTACTATATCTGCAAGACTTTTATTTTAATTTTCAATACTATGTACACTTTTATAATAGTTATAAACAACAGAACCTCAAGCTAAATTATTATTTGCCTTATACCCTATTAATATGATTACCCAATTCAGGGCTCTCAAAGAGGACATCAGGATGAGCGGTCCTGGACTCTTCACTTTCACTCGTGAAACTCAAGAGTCTCCAGCCTATATATGAGAATCCCTGGCACAAATTCGAGAGTCCCTCACTTTCCAAAAAAGGATAGGAAGGAAAATGAAAAACACATGCTCATTAATTTTAACAATATCGGGATAGAATTCTTAGCCATTTATAATAGCATACGAGAAATAATTTTTTTAATCAGTAAATTGAATTTTAAGTTTAAACATTATACAAGTAAATTTATGAAGTTCTTTCTACCCCTACAACAATACTAAAAACAAAAACTAAACCACGCCAAATAGTTTCAATCACAAGAATGATCACTATGAATGCTGTCAAGTTTTCTGCAAGTAAAATAGCATCTTCAATCCCACCAAGTAAACGTACATGAGTAAACACCTGGCATTACACTCTTTATATATATATATATATATATATATATATATATATATATATATATATATATATATATACTTAACGCACTTAATACGTTTTCAATACTTCATATGGAACGAAATGGGTCCTTTTAGCTGCATTTAATGTCGCTGTCCTGAAAATGTACTGAGTTAAACATAGAATAAAATTCGCGATACTATGTTGAACGAACTATAATAGTGACCCTTGCTCTATACCTGTTTACTTAAGTCTAACCTCTAGATATTGTGTACTTTGGCCGCAGCGGACCAGAATATGAAAAGGGGGCTTGTCCTGGGGTAAATGAGGCGCCTCACAGAGACGCGTGACAGGGAGAAACGGCGCGTACATGTTCCATTCAATTCTCATGACTGTAGAACGAATGGTTGCGACGTACGCACACACACACACACACACACACAGTAAATGGAAAAATTAAATTACAAGTAACAACCTATGAACACATTGACGTTGATTATTATTATCATTATTATTATTATTATTATTATTATTATTATTATTATTATTTTCTCCAATTTTATACATGGACAAAAAAATTAAAGTTTGTAGTATTTGTGTGAAACTGTATTTATGTGATTTCATGGAATTTGTGATAGCCGAGTTCAACTAATATTGATTAAAACAATGATATCTTCCTTTCAGATGATAATTTTATGATACTGAAATTATTATATCTGCAACACTGGAAATATTGATACTACTTTCCTCTTTCCAAAAACACAATGAAAATGTATCTTGTAAACAGATAACTAAACCACTTGTTTGGAAGCTCTGTAGGTAAAGTATAGATCTGATGAGGGTGAATATGTATACATACAATCCCTCACGATAACAGGTACACTCCTGCCAGTGTAAGTTAAGTTCACATTAAGTCTAAACATACGAAGTGGCTCTATATTCTAACATATGAGAATTAATGAAAGGAGTCTGGTAAGCTGACTTGAATAATTCTGTAAAACAATGATTGTGTAGGTCCTTTATATGATACGATACCTAAAATAAAAGATAATTTTTTGGAGTAAAACATTCATGAAGTATAATAGTCTGCTGAATGCCTCTATATTCCATACAAGAAAAACAAAATGTCGAGTAAAAGCAAGCGAATGGTGGTTTAACAGAAGTCTGATTAAAATCAGATCTCCACTATCTATCCTGGGTGAAAGACAGTAGAGACCTGATTTTAATCAAATTGGGTTTAACAGTAACACTACAGTTCTCTAACTTAAGCAATATTAATAACATTATGAACAGTTTATGGTTATGTAGATAGCTTACACTGTTGCCATGCGCACAATTAAAAGTCAAATTCAAACGGATGTGAGTATATATTTACCCCTTCAATCTCCACGCTAATTTCCAGCATAACGTTATCCATTATATTGAATGTATATTCATTCGTTCATCATTAATTTAAAATATCGTTCTGATTTAAATTTGCTGCAAGCATCGACTAGAAATTATGCTGCCAACTTGATCATTAATAATCCAGCGCCCCTCGTTCTCTCAAATCAAGTTACTTTAACCCATTTTCCAAATAGGTTGTACGTGTCTAGCTCCATTTGTTGTGTCTTCTATTTCTTCTTTCTTTCTTGATCGAACTAATCCCGTCTCTACAGGTGGATTCTCCGCAAAACACATTTCTTCTTCTGGGATGTTCGACTTGATAATATTTTATCTATCTATCTATCTATCTATCTATCTATCTATATATATATATATATATATATATATATATATATATATATATATATATATATATATATATATATGGAATCATGAGCTTCTACGTTAACAGCCACAGTTGTTCGAATATTTATACATTATTCCAGTGTACTATTTATAAAATTCAAAAGCGCCGTCGCCAAGTTTCAATTTTCGAATCTGGAAGTTTGACTTGTGTTATTTATGTGAGTCGAGATGTTTTACGTGATTTTATGCGACAAAAAGTTAAATTTTCTCAAGAGCTTCACACCTATCGAGTTTACTGGAATTTTATACTTTCTTATATTATGCAGTAATGCTCCTTTTAGGTTAAATATCATTGTTTAATACTTAAAGATATGGATATATCTCTGCATGAGGTGATTTGGGCTTGTGTTGTTCTTGAAATTGTAACCTCCCATAGTCACTATCCAGTATATAGACAGTGAAATACCAATAGTCGGCTAGGAAGAAGAGCTAGCCACCCATAGCAGTAGACATTTGTTAGCGTCTTCTATGTCTTCTTTCTCCGTTTCTAATCCCGTCTCTACAGGCAGATTTTCCACAAAACACATTTCTTCTTCTGGGATGTTTGACTTTGATAATCTTCTGTATATATATGGAATCATGAGCTTCTACGTTAACAGCCACAGTTGTTCGAATACATATTTATATATTATTCCTGTGTGCTATTTTTAAAATTCAAAAGCGCCGTCCACAATTTTCAAGTTTCAGATCTGGAAGTTTGACTTGTGTTATTTATGTAAGTCGAAATATGAATTGTTTATCAAAACCTTAATACTAAAACAGTGTTACCAAAGTATGTTCAATGGTGATTTAATTGTTGAATGGTCTGCACCTTAAATGTCATCAAAAAACGTCTAAAAGAAAATTATTGATCGCTATGGAAGTTTACAGTGGTAGCCATGCACAAAACTAGGTCAAGAAAAGATGACGTCGGGCCTATCAAATAACAGGGTAGAACACATTTATTTTATGTGGCATCGCTAGAGCGCGACATTCAAACCGGTTTGTAAAGGACCACACCTTTAGGTTGACCTCACCCAACAATGTTCACGTGATTTAACATTGACTTTGCCGTATGTACTTCTCCGGTCGTGTAAATAATGACCTTCCAAAGGAATATGGATGTATGAGGATCCAAATAAAATGAATAATTGACATTTAAAGGTATGTACAATCAAATTGTGAAAATTGCCATCATCACCTCCAACATGACCTGTATGATGTTTACGACAGTTGTACACTAGAGCGTGAGCTGAACTAGAGATACTATGAAAATACGGTCGCAGCCGTGTCCAGACTATGCCCGAAATGTAAAACGCAGGTGGTATTGCAAAGTAGAAAAAGAAATATGAAAATTCTCCCCACAAATACAAAACCAGTCATCTCATTAATACCTCTACCACCCGCCCCACCCACCCCCCCGGCCCTTCTAGCCATCAATTAAATGCTTCAACCGCTCTCTTTCACAAACGCCTTCCGACCAACATATCAATGCTTATAACGTCCCAAACGCTAATTATTTAAATACCTCTACCAGTCCTGTTTTCCAATGTCGCTTGCCATTATATAAATACCTCTACCGGCTCCAGTCACCAATGCCCTCTTGCCATCAAATCGAATATTCATTCTTGTATCCTCGACAGTTCATACGCTTGCAGCTACAAACTCGTTTCAACTGAGATACAGTATGGTGAGATAAAAATAATTATCATCACCGTCATGTGATCCCTTTTATTCTCCTTCGTAATAGGTGAGCGTGATATGTCCAAGTGTCACCTTTAATATATATTAAGTGAAAAGTTGTAAATTATTAACTCTAAAAACATTCAAAAATGTTCAAGGACAATTTGTGTGCGAAAAATAACTGTATATGCGCTAAAATAGACAATTTTATGTTGTAGATGACGGCATTGATACAGTATTGAGCTATTGTATTGTAGTTATTTTCCTGCATGGGACCATCGTGATTGCTATAATCTGGAGCCATTTCTTCACAATCAGAGTAAAATCTCCCACCCACCTATATTGAATTGAGCATAACCAATAGCTCTTAATTAGGGGCACGTTTAATGATTCTAATTGTTAGGACATATCTTAAACACGTTTTTCCTATCCGCCAACACATATTTCATACACTGTGTATACGTTTCATTCTGCTATACGTTGTTTTGTAGCAATGAAACATTGTTCTATTGGCATTATAGTACACAGTTATTATGTTTATAATTACAAACACTGTTCTATTTCTGTTTTACTATAAATTCATATTTATATTTTCATACACTATTCTATTGGCATTTTACTATATATATTGATCTGTTTATATTTTCAAACACTGTTCTATTTCCATTATACTATATATTCATCTGTTATATTTTCATACACCATTCTATTGGCATTTTACTATATATTCATCTGTTTATATTTTCAAATACTGTTCTATTTCCATTTTACTATATATTCATATTTTTATATGTCCATGCACTGTTGTATTGTCATTTTATTATATATTCATATGCTTTTATTTCATTCATTAATCTAGTACATTTTACACTACTGTCATACATTAATCTAGTACATTTTACACTACTGTCATATATTAATCTAGTACATTCTACACTACTGTCATACATAAATCTAGTACATTTTACACTACTGTTTTATAATTTAATAGTTACAGTGGGAAATATTTTATACATTTCTTTGTTGTTTTTTGTTTATAATTTTTTTGAAACAATGCACATGTATCCAAACAAAGAAAGGAAATGGCTACGAAAAGTTTTATCTTAAGCACTTTCAACCGTGAACATTGCGACTTTATCCACTCTCAACATATTTGCAGAGGACGCGCTTCTAATTATCGATGTAAACGATTCCCGTTAATTTAAATACCTGGATTCTTTTCGAATCCCTGTAATCAAGCGAGCATCGGTACTCATAAAAGCCATTTCAATATTATAATGTTGAATTCAAAGTATGTACACGATTTGATCTAAAAATGAAAAATGTAGAAGAGTTAGTAGTAGATGAAGCATAGCCAACAGTCGGAAGAGAATCGTAGTAAATCTAAGTAAACTTATCACTGTTAAAGCTCAAATCGAAACTCCAAAAGTTTTATATCACTAATGCAGTTTGATGTATTCAATACAGGAACTCGAGATCCACCATCTGGACAAGACAACGAAACAGCAGCAAACTTTTTGGTCACTGATGATGTCACGGTTTGCCTAGACTGGTTGCCAGTCCATCTGGATTAGTACCTATCTGACCTGTTCAGATGAGATAACTTGTAGAAAAGGGAGTCGCAGTTGAGCCATGGGGACTGATAAAGTCTTGACTAGTCCCTATTGTCGATTCAAAATCGAATTGGTCAGTATTTTGTCTATCTAAACAGGGTCGGATGCAGAAATATCTTTTTTCGGAGGGTGGGAATGGCAGCATGGAAAGCAAATAAGCAAAGGGCCTGTTGGCTGGAACTCCTAGAAGCTCCTGCATTTTAAGCGTGTGCAGGGCATAATGTTAACGATATGACTATAAAGAAAACTTATTTTAGGATGCAATCCGGTTGTTTCGGAATCATTTTAGGAGGGGATGGGGAATTCCTGCTTGTCACCTGGATCCCCCTGCCAAACAAATAGTTCCTATAATATCACTTGCCTCGCGAAATGGTCGCAAAGTCAAAGAGTCCACAATATCCGTGCCAGAAAACAAATATGATCAAATAGGCGAACACACGAAAAAATCACGTTGCGAAGAAAATCTGCCACTAGCCATTCTAATCTCTAACGCTTATATTCAGTTTCATAATTACACCCTTCTGTAGTTGTTTGTAAGTGTCATAAAGACTATACGAAGGAGAGATTCTCGTAAGCACATTATTACCTGGCAAACAAAAGTGTAGACATGAATAATAAAGATTACTGGAACAAAAGCTATTCCTATTCATTTGTTCCAGGAGTACTTCATCATGTTCGAACCCTTTTTACGAAACAATTTTTCTTTAAAGACTTTGAAGCAATTCCTATAACATCCGTTCTATATCGAGTTACATTAAGCAGAACAACTACGCTAGAACTTATTTCATATACATGCCAGCCAGCTGTTGAAATAACTACGCACGCGGAAACTGTTTAGATTCTTTCTTCTAACTTTGAAAGTAACTTAAAGGTGATGATTATTGTATTAACGACTATCCGATTTTCATTAATATTTATCTTTTTGAACATCTCAAAGTCACCTTAAAGTTTTTAACTTTCTACTGCCTTTTGTTGTTTAAATTAACTTATCTGTTTTAATATTTTCACCTTTTATGACCCGGCTAGGACACTGCCCACATCGTAATTGCTTTCTCAAACAATCTGCTTGAAATCAGATCTCCACAGTCCTACGTGTAGATCTAACAGACACCGATAAAAGTACATGTTTTGGTGACATATGGAATTTCCAGTCCATTATTTTAGTACCCTATCAGGTAATGTATTGCAAATTAATTCGTATTAGGGAGACTTATCGTTAGTAATTATAGTCCGATAAATGCTTGTCACTTTCAAACATTTGAAAGTTGTGGTTTGATTGGTGAACCACAAGATCAACAGAACATGACCTCTTGTTAGTGTCCATCAGATCTCCACGTAAGAAAATATAAATTCAATAGGGTTAATGTAAACCATTCTTGTTCAATAAAAAAAAAAAAACGGTGCTGTATTATAATAATGCACATTGCACAGGAGGTCGAGGTAAAATGTACTTTCAAGACAACGAGGGGGTCTCTTATTAGTCTTTATGTTGTCTTTGCAAAAATTCAACTGCCTATCGACACCCTTCACTACCCATCAGCCTCTCTTAGTTCAAAGTATTGGGGATTTTAATGCATTGCGAAATATTTAGGACAGACATATTTTAAAGGTTGCCCCCACTGTGAGGTTTTGGTTGGGGGGGGGGGGATTGGGCGTGGGGTGCTTCCAATATTTATTTAAATTATTGTAGAAGTCCCCCCCACCCCGGCTCGATTTTGTTTGGAAGTTGATTTAGTGAAAGTTAGATGTACAGCTCCGAGCCCCCAGTCAGCAATGCCGACGGTTAAATGATTAAAGATACAAAAAGGGTGAAATTCAATAATAACAATTTAATAACAATTAAATGGTCCATAATTCGAATTTCCCAAATACACTTCTTCCGCTCGACCCTTTTCTAGCCTATCGCATCACTTGATTCGTAGTGTGAGAGATTTCCACCTGTCCTTGTGTTCTACTCATCTGTGTGTTCTTCTCTATCTCCTAATTCCCTCTCTTCCTCCCTGACTCCCTCCAAGTTCCTTCTCCTCTTCCTCCTCTATTCCTCCTCCAGATTGCTTTCCTCCTCCACCACCTTCTATTCCTCTTCTCTATGTCGACTACACTCTGTCGACTCCGACTGCACTACTACTCCGACTCCGTCTCCCTCGTAGAGACTCGGGACTACGAAACTTGCACCGGAAGTTCTGTCCCCGAAAAGCTTCCTTTGATCCCTGAACCAATGTTTAACACCTGGGTGAGAATACTACAAGCCTTTGACTAGCGGCTATTCTATAGTCTGGCTGGCTGGCGACTTGCATAATCGATTAACACTGCTTGCAGCGATGTTTACACATCAAACGCGGTAATAATACCCAAGTTTATACATCCCGCTAACCTGGACTGAGAAATCGTGACACATATTCCTCACTAAACCCGTAAAGGCATTATCATTTATCATCTATAAACAATATTTTAAGGGATGAAGTTGCCACATGGAAAATTATTAAACAGCAAGTCAATCATAGTTCTTAAATTCAATTTGCCAAATAAATATCTTGCTAACTACTAAACAGAAAACTTGTACAAAACTACAATTAACAAGGTGCTAAATCTGTATAATCATCCTAATTAACAAGATCCTAATTATGAATCATCCTGATTAACAAAGTTAAAATTATGTATGATCACCCTAATTAACAAGATTATAATAATGTATGATCGTCCTGGTTAACGAGGTCTTAATTATGTATGATTATTGTATTACCGAGTAAGAAGTAATATTTAATATTTACCTTTATTTTATTGTGTTTGTTAACCTGTGAACAAAGAACAAAATATATATGACAATGCTAGGTGTTCATTTATTCTCATAAACTGATTAAACATCTTTAAGTCATAAATGTTTCCAGAATCTGATTTTGCTCTCTAGTGAAGTTATCCTCGGAATCAGTTCTACAGTTATTTGAAGGACTGTTTGATTAGACATGGTCGAGTATGCATGATCGCATCAACTTTGTATGACTGCTGTGCAATGTCGCACAAGCTTACAGAAGTACAATCTTATTTTCTGCTACCTTTAATCCGGACTGGAGTCATGCTGACCGTTTATTGCATCTGTTGGTCTATCTTTCTAACATATGTCCCTGATTTAATATATAAGTATATATAGCTGCCACTAACCATAAGTATGAGAGAGAGAGAGAGAGAGAGAGAGAGAGAGAGAGAGAGAGAGAGAGAGATGTTAAAAGTCAGGTAGATTTATCACTTGGAGGAGGGGGGGGGGGCTAGTGAACTTTTAACAAAAGATCTTCCTTGCTTTCAACATTCCTGATGACTCATTTGCGATTAAAAGCATGTCAGATGTCAGCTGTAAACATTAACGTTAGAATAAAAGAAAGTAAAAAGTGAATAAGAAAGTCTAGGATGCAGTTATGCTGGAACCATAAAGGGGTTATAACGGTGAACAACCTCAAAATAGAGTATCGAAAGAATGAAGCATTTGTCATGTCTTTTATTCATCAAATTTGTACCAATGCTGACAAGACACGGGCGATCAGATCTGTAGACCATTTCCCCCAAGATTAAAATACTGATGTGTCATATTAAAACCAACCTGACTACCTGTCAGATCGTATTCTTATCACGTGCAGTTTCATATATCATTATGCAAGAAGAAAACACATAATCTACTTTTATGTTTATATTCCTCTGATGTTTAAATGTTTCAACTTGTTTCAAATGCTAATAATAGTAATGCAATTTAAGTTTTGCATGGGTAAATTAAATATGAATGATTTGTTGACATTTTCACCACCGGTGAAAATATTTTTCACACACAAGTTTCAACATTATAAGATTGTAAACCATCTTCACTTACTTTCTACTCTGAGTAGGGAAAACAAATGTATCCATTTTTCCAGGGTTAAGGTAATACCGCAGTGATGTCACAATTTATTTTTCTTTATCAAGGTAATGAAATTGCCCACGTTTAATTGTTATTCTGCTTGCAAATTATTGTCAAATGTATGCTATTCTTGCCGTTTGAAATAGGGCGCCAATTTTACTACCGTGTTAACTGGCCGACGGGCCTTTCTGTAAAAGGCAATTATGTTAATATTTGTTCAGAATTCTTCCATATTTGGTAATATTCGTGAAGATTGCGTCGTTGATTTCCCGAGTGTATTCCACAAACCTATACATAGGACTAAGATCTGCCGTTCTGGCAGTTGTTGTTCAGCTGGGTTCCAGTGAAAGTCTAAAGGCCAATTAAACAAAGAAACAATCAAATCAAACATTCAAAAATCTCTCTATCGAATCTTGACAGTTAAAATTTCTTCGACTATATTACCAATGCAGAATACTACCGACACATCAAATTAGATTATGTTAGTTTTATACGATAATTATTAATACTGGCCGTTCGAATGTGTCTTCACATGCGACACACTGGTTGAGAATACAGTGTTCCAATGGTCATTGCCCACTTTGTCGTTGAGACACGCTACCAATACCAATTATAACACTTCTCTTGAATTGTTTGAACATTTATTTCCCTGTCATATCAGATACGTTTTCCACATAGTTATCTGACTGACGACTCTATCACAGTGTTGTCATCAATACAGACATCTGCTATCCATTGAAATTTTTTTGGCATTATCGAATTTCCAACTTGTTTACAATTATCACTTTAAATCACAAATTTCCGTCCGTTTTAAAGATTTATGTCACTTGGTTCTTGAAATAATATACACGACATAGCGACAAACTGTGTATCTACAAAACGACACCATGTATGGCATCCCATCCAAGCGACACACTACTGACATCCGCTTTCAGACTGTTTCATTAACATATTTACCATTTAACTCTGCAACATAAACCCAAGTTTGTTTCCGAAACCTGAGTTGACTCACTAAATCCGGTACCATCGCGCTACGCAATTTTTCTGTGCAAGGTTAGTTTTGAAATTAGGATTAATTGAGCTTGAGATTATATGAATCATTATTAATTTTTAAAAAAAAATTGGGCTGATTTTCATCTGCTAGATAACATTACTATCATTTTTGTCGTTTTAATAAGCTTTGATTATCACACTGCTATCATGTACATCATGCTACACATTTTCAATTTGAAAGCCTTCCGAGACTTCATATGTACAATGGCATATATATTTAAGTACAGCAAGATACAATATAAAACGTAAAGATATTTAAACTCTCTACAATGTATATAAAAATTAGCTGATAAAAGTAAGACATGTAAAATCAAATTTGTTGTACAAACCGCATTCTTCAAAAACAAATATCCAAGACTGTCTCTGTTTGTACGTCCCGGTGCAGTTTCTCCAAGCAGTTCACTTCAGAATATTCTGTCTCACAGGGTAGAAATCGACATAATCGAATGTGTTCCACTATTAGTAGACACTGGTAGAACATACACTCTGGTCGAGGTTGACCCTTCAGGTTTGCATTAAATTTGTGAGCTCGTTAGACGAATAAATCAGTACAGACAATAAAAGAAAATAAAAAATGAAAATGTTGTATATTAAAAGTGAAAGTTTTACAAGTATAGAATTAATATTGAAATTCGATCTTCAGAGATAAGAAAACACCATTAACATCAGCAAATAGTGAACAAGATAATCTCGTACCAACGTGGAACATGGGATACACTGGTATTTAACCACAATTTGTTAGCGTTTGCTATCAGCGTTGCCTGTGTTCTCAAATAAAAAGTCAAAAGAGTATTAGCTGAGAGCTGAGACAGTGCAGATCACGATATAGATCAGGATCTAAGTAAATGATCACCGTAGAAGTTTAATTCGAAAATTCTAGATTTATAGGTTACTGCATTTGTATGTGAAAATATGAACGAGTTGGAAATACTGCACGACCTTGGGAATGCAATATATCCATCCGACAAAACGAGTTCATATTTTCACATACAAATACAGTAACCTTTTTATTATATGCTCATTTTCTTATACTACCTAAGCCTTAATTATGTAAACAAAAATACACTACAAGAAACAAAGTAACTGAATGTATGCCGTATTCCAAATTAAATACACAAACGTAGATTCATCATTGCACAACAACATTATCAATGCGCACGTAACTCCGCCCAGATAAATTTGAACTTGGTCGCGCGTTGGTCTACTTAAAATTGAAATTTGGAGTCATATTGTGAATGAATGCGCATTGCAACAACTTTTCCATTTGATCTGGAATGAATAGATTTTGGTATTTTTGTCAATTCTACGAAATTTCGTGATTATGGACTGGATTTATATGTGACAATTCTACATGAAGTACATTGGATTGCAGCAGCGAGGAGCAGCGTGTTGACATCTGCAAGTGTGTTTCTGTTCTGTCATTGAATGTTTGAAATCATAATATGGGAAAAATATGAAGTCTTTCAATTGCAATTATCAAAAAGACGCTATGGAATGTAATGATTATTTCATTTTGAGTGCAGTAAGAAGGATGTGATTGCACAGTACAATTTCGAAATGTGTAATCAAGCTCATGTAAATCGGATTTGCATATCTAAGAAAG
The DNA here is from genome assembly GCA_016617855.1 of Megalonaias nervosa. NCBI lineage: Eukaryota > Metazoa > Mollusca > Bivalvia > Unionida > Unionidae > Megalonaias > Megalonaias nervosa. The sequence continues at coordinate 186,444 of JAECUM010093104.1, forward strand.
TACATTTTGAGGAAATTCAGGATGCAAAACTGTAAGTATATTTTTTGACATTCTTATTACCAGCTAAAGAAGGCAGTTTATGCCTTGTCACTTGCATGTTATTTGTAGGGACCCTGTCTGGCGTCTATCGCTAGCCTAAATCCGAAACATTGTATCAAAACAGTTAATGCGGAATGTGGCAAAGCAGCTGGCAGTCCACGAAACATCTGCTTTAGTTCATTAGGAAACAAATTTAATCAACCAAAACGTACGGGGGCTACTACATGAGTGTACATGATTTGTTTACAAAATAGTTCCTAATACACTATTGGGCACACGTGTCGTGTACGTGAGTTCAATATGAAGTGCCCGTGAGTGCAATGTCGTAAAATATTACACGTTTCTGACAATGTAAAGTTAACGGACCAAAAAAAAAAAAAAAATGAGCATACATAAATGTCGTTTACGATATCTGAAGTATTTTCATGTGACCTTGACATACGGTATCGTGGTAAGTCAGCCAGACTGCAGGAAAGCTCAGTGTTACATGTGATACCAAAGTTTAACTTGAATTTGTAAGAAAATAATAACAAGAAAAGCAATACAAAAAAGAAAAGGTTGTATACCAAAAATACAAGTTTAACAGGTTTTGAAAATTTCGTGAAAATCTATCTTTAAGAGATGCACCTTTCAAATAAGTAATCAATAAGATAAAATATATCGTAAAGACTTGTTACATTGGCTTGTACCGGTATATGACCGCAGCTAGTCATCGTTTATTATAAGAGTTGCCCGTTTCCTGGAAAATGTCCCAATATCGATAGCAAGTGGAAAAGAAGGAATTTATGCCGCACCATTTTATCTCATAGTACAAGTAAGCGACTATTTAACGGCGTAGAACTTAAAAATGGATATTCGATTTGATGGCAAAGGGCATTAGTGACTGGGGCTGGAAAAGGTAATTTTATGGCTAAATTTCAACACCTTCCTTTAAAAATGTCGTTCTCTCTCTTTTCCTTCCTTTTTTCTTCTTTCATTACAACGAACTGCAATTTACAGCAAGCAAAGTCTGACACAATGATGATACAAAAACACTGGCAGGCTGCTTACAAACGCTGGTGCCTTGGAACATACAATACCATGTTTAGAAAGTGTGTCCGTAACGGAATATCCATATGAAGAGTGTACCTGTAACTGAGTCGCCACATGAACAATGGCATGTTTAGAATAGTGAAAATTATACAACTTCTCATTTAATCAGTATAAATCAAGTGAATCATTTTAAAGACCTGCATTCGGTTATAGCTATTGTTAGAAAAGATTTTTATCGGGCCTGTGCTAAGAGAATGGATTTCGTTCAATAGTTGAGGTTTCTATACTTTGATTGCAGAAATACATCGTTTCTACATAGCAAATCACATTTATCTGTATTTTCGGCAGAGCTTGTGTTTCCAAACATCTCAGGTTGAATGCATTTCTTTAATTAGTTGTTCGGAAAAATGCATGTGACCAAACTAATTTTCCTTACAAAAGATAAAATTCTTAGACTTTGTATATTGGTAATAAGAAATGCATTTTAAAAAGATATATAAAAGTATCTTGACGTTTGGAATATCCTTTAAATCATGAGACAATTCACAACAATGTAGGAATATACGATACTTTAATCACACGCGAATTTGAATTGGCTATTTTGTGAATAGTCGGATAAGTTCACGGACTATTGGGTTATGAACAGTCAAATACGTTCACGGGCTATTATTGGGTTGTGAACAGTCGGATAAGTTCACCGGCTATTAGTGGATTGTGAACAATCGGATACGTTCACGGGCTATTAGTGGGTTGTGAAGAGTCGGGTAAGTTCACGGGCTATCATCGGGTTGTGAACAGTCAAATAAGTTCACGGGCTATTATTGGGTTATGAACAGTCAGATAAGTTCGCTGGCTATTAGTGGGTTGTGAACAATCGGATAAGTTCACGGGCTGTTATTAGGTTCTGAACAGTCGGATAAGTTCACGAGCTATTATTGGGTTGTAAACAGCTATTTAAGTTCACGGGCTATTAGTGGGTTGTGAACAGTCGGACAAGTTCACGAGCTAATAGTGGGTTGTGAACAGTCGAATAACTTAACTGGCTGTTAGTGGGTTGTCAACAGTCGGATAAGTTCACTGGCTATTACTGGGTTATGAATAGTTGGATAAGTCCACAGGCTATTTTTTGGGTTGTGAAGAATTGGATAAGTCCACTGGCCATGATTTGGAGGCTAAAACCCAAACAAAATAACACACCTGTGATAATATTGTAGGCGATGTGAGGGTGGGGTGAGGGAAAGGGAATCATTTACCTATGAAATATACCGAAGTTAAAGCAATTTGCATAATTTTGGTTAAGGTATCATAGTTGTGGTAAATTTTCTATAATCTGTATTGCAAAACGTGTAGGACCAATGTAAAGGCTTATGAGAGATGGTAAGAAGAGACTTCAATGTATTTTGTACGAATAAGTCCCAACCTTCGATAAACTTTAGGATTTTGTTTAAAAAGATGTACAGTGCATGTCCTCTACAGTGTACAAGTGGGACTTTTACATCAAATCAGTAGTATATGGAAAGGGGGTTAGTAAAACACTGGTATACATAGCTGATAAAACATTCTCGAAAAACCCTTCTTTTTTAGCATTATTTTTATAGCCATCTAGACGTATAATTACCATATCTACAACAACTTTATTACAACAGCAGCGATTACAGAATATTGATCTATTGTATAGTAACCGCAATGATAAAAAAATTTCATTAGAATCAATTAAAAGTGATTATATAAAAATGTTGGATTACGTATACACTATTGACATGTATTATTCTGGAAAGAAGCCTTATATATCAAATAAAACATTTAAAACAAGAGATGGTGAAATCCTTCCTGCTACTTGTATAAAAGTATATGCATTTAATTTGACCAATAAATCAATAATTAAGTTTGTCTCAGTAATGTATGCATCACTCGGCTTACAAGTAAGTGAAAAGAAAATTGGATTACCTAATTGTATTTATAAATCAGATGGAACATTCTGGGTGTGTTATAAGATAAAATGCGCTAGAGACGAGGAAATACTAAAGAGTTGGATAAACGATCCTCTGTCTGAATCTCATAGATGAGTGAATCGGTAACCGTCATGAGTAGACTAGCGCGATGTTCTTTCGTCTGCTTGATAAATGCATAATGGAATTAGAGCATAAGCAGAAAGATCGAATATGACTGCTCCAAACGAGTCAATCCAACTATAGTTTGGTTTTCCTGGGCTCGATAGCAACTAGCATGAAGGCATCCGATCAGACCAGCCTATCACGTATTCGTAAGTTGTTAACGATTTCAATGTTTCTGCGTTTTCTGGTGTTTTCAATGGTCTTTCCGAAAATGCTGTTGTTTATGAGTTTGAAGACATCCTTGTCAAAGTTTGTGTTAGCTTTGGTTCGTCTGGAGGTATTAAAGTCAATGTAACTTTTCATTCACGGAGCCTGATTAAACTTTAGTGCACGGTGAACTTCATCAAGTACCAGTCCGTGTTTTAAAGCCTGATCTAGTAAACGTTAGTGCAGGATGTACTTGGTCTTGTTCATGAAATTGGGTAGAAGATTTTTCACCTTAGCATCTCGAAGTTCAAACTCGTCTTTTTGTGTGTCTCTGTTCCGGAGAGAGCATCTCATTCAAGACCAAGAGTTGTTCAGCACAGAAGGAATAATCGTTGTGGAAATCATGTAAGTGTTATCGGTAGGTCACGTTGATTTCGACAAATAGCCAGCTTTGTTGACGTAACCGTAAGAGCGTTCCTGCATAAACTGACACCGGGTATCCAGTGATATCCGCCTGTGGCAAGAGTTTGTGACATAGCCAAATCCATAGAGATTGTTAGGGTCAAGAAAAAGGATATGCATGGAAGGTTTATTGGGGTCGTAGTCATGCATGTATTTGTTATTGGCAGCGGTATGTTTTTTGGTGACGACGGAGAAAAACCTCAGTTGTATCTGGCTCGTTTTAAGTAGAGCGTCCCATGATGAACCAGGTGATTAAAAGTACCATAACGGATCCAGTTGATATTGTCGCTGACAGGTATTTCTGAAATGCTGAAACACGTCTGTGAGTAACAGCACATCCGTTTTCAGATATACATCGTGGTAATCGCCAAGAGTCTGACAGCCAATGGTTTTTCCAGACCATGAATGCTCTGTCGTATTCGTCGTCGGTGATGTGTTCTAGGTAGAGTGAGGAATAAAAGGCGTCTTTGACTGGAAGAGAAGTTTCCTCAAATATGACCAGCTATCGATGTACTCGTAAAGATAAATTCCTTTTTGTTTGAGCAGAGGTATTTTTTTTTCTAGATCGGTTTCGGCGTGATTAATAAAGACCGGACAGTTTTAGCGAGTTCGTCTAGCGATGCTGACAAAAACTGAAACGAATCAATAAATCGAAAAGAACGACATGTACTTTTTAAAGTTATGAGGGATTCATGTGATTTTGTTTCCCACAGATGTTAGAAGTTCTTTGATCCGGGATGGTTTAATTCCGCGATGATAAGGTGTTCATCATACCCTCGTATAACTGGAATGAACTGTGGATCCTTGAAATGGAGGTTGCATTTCAAATGAGCAGCACCACGATAACGTCCTGTGATGTGGCAGTGGTCTCTGACTCTTTTACCATGCAGTTTGAAATACTCTTCACAATAATGACAGCGCTGTGCCGACTTGTGTTGTCGATGTTGTTCTGGTGTGAGTGGAATCATTGGTGCTGGATATTTTTGGATGTCTGTGATACATATAACCAAACCACACAGCATGTTCTATAGCCGATAGCGCATGGGACGTGTTTTCGCTCTACTTGGTAAAAGATTGGCTGGGAGCATGAGGAGGTCCCTCCACTTTTCCAGTAGGGCTTCTGAATCAAAGACAATATGAAACGTCTGTAAGTATCTTTTGTGGTTGTTTTCGAACTGTAAAGTATACTTTCCCTCTTCTAGCACGTGAACGGCTTGCGTTTATTGATAGTAACCCAGCGCCAGATGCTCATCCAACTTTATCTGCCTCGAAACACATTGCAAGCATCTATAGCAAAAGTAGGCTTTATCGTAATGCTTAGTGTACTTTGCTCAGCACAGACGACTAAAATCCTTGATCCTTTAAAAGCATTTTCAGTTTTGCACAGCGTGAGTGTTTCACGATGCAGGTTTATCTTATAGATAGTTTCTTAATCTCAGCTCTCTTCGGCCTACTGATTACCTCGTCCTGAAGCTTTAGAACTTCTGCTTTCGATCTTGGTACTCTGTGGGTTTACCCGTGATTGTTTTATACTCTTCGCGTAACTGTTTGGTATAGCTTTGCAGGGTAATAATATCTCGTCCAAGAAGACTCTTAAACTCAGCTGACGTCGCTGTGGCTGAAGCGTGGGTATCCTGTCAGAAGATCTCTTACTTCTCAAGCAAGTTCATAGAGCGCGGCATTAGATCTTGGATGACGTGCTCGTCGCTACGTGATGCTGAAGTAGATTTATTTTAATTTACTAATAAGTTCATTACGCCGAATGAAATCTGGGTTCACACTTTCGATCGTTATATCAATGGTTCAGATAAGTTTTTACCTCATATATCCTATACTATTTTGCAATATATCTCTAATTGCTTGTGAATATTCGTTTTCTTTAATCGAATCAGAGACATACCTTTTTTCTTAATAATAATATAGCATAAGGGAAAAATGTCATCTCGATGTCAGTGGTTGCTTCAGAGTACCACGGAGAGACGCAACAAAACCCGCAGAAGTAAATGCTGTGCTTAGCATCACGCGATGATAAGGGGAGGAAGCTTAGGTCCTCAGCCATGTCTTGGATGTGAACTGGATGTCAGTGGTCTCTTACAGATATGTCAGAACTGCAGTAGCAAAAATATCAGAACGATCCAATATTATTACAAGAAAGTAAGAAAACGCCACAAGATCAATATTAAGAAAACTACAGAAATTATGGATAGCTACATAAGAAAGATTAAAGAGACCTCAGCTGAAAACAGAGTTTTCATACACCACAATGTGGCTAAAAACGATGTTTCCCAAGAAAAATATTCTGTCTGAGGAAAGGCACACGAAAAATAAAACAACTCTAACTACAACTACAACACACTGGCCTGTTCACCCAGGATGTAGTCACACTGAGTGTATTCACACTACATGGATACACCGTGTACGAGATTAATGAGTTCTTCTCGAGTCGTGCAGGAGATGATATGTTTCATCAGCAGATATTTATCGTCGACGATGTTGATCGTACCATGGTCGTAGAGTTCTATTTGCTGCGTCGCTGTAAGCAGTACGAGATATTTTCCTCTGCCAACCACTTTGGTGAGTGTATGTGTTACAGTGATGTCAATATAAAGATGATACAGGTTCACAAAATCTTTACGATTTTCAATGTTGACAAAAGTAACATATCATTTGTGATAGACCTCGTTGCGAGCCACACCGTTGCCAGCCACATTGTGGTCAGAAAAATCATCATGGACAACGGAGTTGTCAGCCATGTCTGTCTCTTTGTCTTAAGACTCTTATAATTTTAAGAGTTTCTTAAAGTATTATGTTCCTATGCATCTCACACAATGTTTCCGAATAAGGTCTTCGTCGTATATGACTCTGATGACGTCATGCTCCGATAACTGTTTTCTTTATGCCCGTGTGAGTAAACGTTGTCTTCGTGCTACTCATATGGATCTCATCACGGTGAGTATTAATGTGACAGGGGCATTATTTCTGACTACGGTCGCGATAGCTTCGTCTAATATGTCTGTTTTATGCAAGATCACGTCGGTGATGAAGACCTCCTCCTCGACGTGGCTACTGTCTGCACTGCGGCAATCCATGCTACGGATCGAAGATATTTTTATATTAGAGAATGAGTATTAAAATCAGCGTCATGGAGGAGGAGGAGAAATTTGCACCAGAACCTGAATGATTATTGCACGGTACAAAGTCAAGCAAATGTCTGCGGAATGGTATAAGCTCAAGGAGACCACGTTGGGTGGATCCGAGATAACTGCTGTCATAGGAGCCTGTCCATTTTGTACTATAGATTCAGTTGTTGCTATAAAAAAAAATCTGGTTTCAATCCGTACTACGGATCGAATACATTACCATGATTGTGGGGTTCTCTGTTTGAACCTGCATTAAGACTTTATATGGAGAAGCTGCTACGATGTAAAATTGTGGGAAGTAATATCTGCATAAACGACGCCATACCAAAATTGAGTTATTCTCCAGATGGTTATATGACGACTGATCGTCAAATTGTACTGCTCGACCTGAAATGTCCCTTTGTGAGACACATAGGAGTGATGCCTGAGTATTATCGCCCACAGGTGTTATCAGGATTAGTGGTATTTCAGATAGCTTCTCAAGCACTGCTGATCGCTGCTGTGTTTCGAACGTGCTCCAGTGACCAATGAGATTTGAGGTGAGCCACAAGAACCTCTCTGGAATCGACACTAAGTTCATGGTGATATATGTAAATGTCATAAAACATCAGAGGTATTCTATCCACATTGCGATTTACCAATTCGTACTCCAACAAAGCTTTTTTATTAGACCACATTATTCACTTCGTACATGTAAACATCTAAAAAATGCAAAATCTGTTTTCTTCATTTCCAGTTCTGCTTCTAGAGGATCCATAAAATTTCCTTTAGTAAATTTATTTATATCCCTCAACTTTAATTCAATTACACGACCTAATATGTTGAGACATTCCAGAAAATGATAGGCTTCCGAGACCAGATTTATGTCCAATGTTTCATGCTCATCATACACGAGGATATAAAACAACGACACCTCCGTAGTTTTGTTTAGATGTGCTTGACACTTCCTCGTCTGGAGCGTTTCCCTACCTATCGTCGAGCGGCATCACTTGCATGATAGTGTCCACGTCCTCGTACTCCAGCCCCGCATGATGAAAAACTTCCCGTTTGTCTATAGCATCCTGCAGTTTTCTGTTACCGCGAAATTGTTTTCGTGCGACGACTTTTTCCATGCAGTTTGTGGACTTTTTATGAGCGTCATCGTCTTCTTATCAGCTCCTGAATAATACCATGAACAATTCCCTCAATGTCTTTAGCCAGCTGCTCTGATTCCCTGTCGTTGCAAAATTTAAACACGACAAAATACTTATCGATGGTGTCTCTTAGTTGCTGCTGTCGCATGTGTCCAAAGGAAATGTGAGACAGTTTTATCTCATCCTCCTTCCATCGTTCATAAGCATATTGAGTTTTGAGAAGTGGTTCCAGAGGACGGTGAGGTATTACCAGATAGCTCGTGACCTGGCCAGTCACAGATAAATTTCCAGTCACAATGACATTTCCTGATACTGTTCAACCTGGTGTATCATATTTTCCAGCCAGGGTCACCTTGAGATCCGCCGCGGTCACGGGCTTTGAAGATCCATCACCAGCAGAGGAAAGTCCGTATCAACTCTTTCCACCCAAGTTGAGATTTTCCGTCATTGTTCCACCGGACAGGGATAATTTTGTCTGAGCCAGTTGAGACGCGTGTGACCAGCTTGTGACATTGACATCCGGGGTGAATAAATTAATCTTCCAAATTGGTGATGCTCTGACCGCTCATATTCAAGTTTCCCTGTATGGAGTCGCTGGTGCGATTGACTTTCTTTCCAGCTCCTCCTGCACGGTGGCATCGGAGCTTGAGCCGGACCCGATCAACGTTCCAAACGAAGTAACATGGTTAATATAAAAATGACTATTATTAATTTCAATACCAAGACGAAGACTAAATAACATCACTTTTGATGCCGGATTGACAATTCATCGTCGTGGGTCCCACAGGCCGATTCAAAAGAATCTGCTGTTGAATATGTTACTGAAAAACAAGCATCATTATGACCGCGTGATCATTTATAGTCACAATCCTCACCAGGAAAAGTACAGAAGGCTTTCCGAGTTTAGTGAGTCTCTGGAAAAAATGGTGTCAGCAACGATTCCAGAGATGGTGTCATTTTACGATTGTCGAGCCAAATGAGATGCAGCCAACTGAATTCGGGCCCCCACAAAATTATTGTGTTTGACAGTATTAGAAGCAAGTATTGTAACAGTAGTTACTTAGCTCAGTCTTATTACGACGTGCCTGAATACATCCGACGAAATACCGGATGTTTTGTATTGTTTTTGATTTATATAACAGAGATGTGGACGCGATCGCGAGAGACCATTGAAGGGGCATCACCGCCAAAGAATTCACAGAGTGTTACACCGCGGCGACGTATGCAAGTAAACACGATTTTCTGACGTTTCATAGTGATACAGAAAGAATACCAGAGACACATCGAAAAGGTTTTGACGACTTTTATTTACCTGATAGCAGTTGCCCACGGCTAAAGCTGCCGAAACCAATGTTATGTTCCAGGGGATTCTAAGTAATCATTCTGATCTCCCACGTCGGCATAACACCATATCGTTTGAAAAGATCGCCAGTAAACGATAAATTTGCATGATGCTTCCTCTGAGTAGCATTTCTGGAATATGTCGCGAGAGTCGCACGGTCTTACGAGGCGTTAAAAAAGCGATTCTCCCGTGAAGTATATGTACAGAACTGATGCCGCTGGAGCTGCAGCCGACGGTCAGGTTACCATTACGTGGCTCGCATTGTGGATGCTTAAAATCACACCCTCGGCTGCTCACATCGCTTGACTTAGAAGCTACCCTGGCTCAATTTACCAAAAAAAACCCTTTAATTTGAACAAAACCTAATTTACATGAAACAATTCGCTCAAGCACAGGTCACCATGTCGTGGTGAGTGACCACGAATCCAGGCAGTGAAATTCTCAGACATGTGTTTGTGTCTTTTCGGTTTTCCTCACGGCATACCGACCAGACTGGAAACAAACACATTTTCGACCATCTCAGTTTATCTCGTATTCATGTGCGTATCAATTCCAGGCAATATCCAGAGCGAGAACTGGAATATAAGTTTTCAGCGTCTACAAATAGTTATTCACGGGCTTATCTGATGCTTATAGAAGCTATACAAAAGTACCAGGATACAGATACTGGCACGCAGGAGTCGCTGGATTAATTCGTTATTTTATATCCCATTTCCCATTTTGATGTGTCCAAACATTCAGAATGTCTCAAAGATTCCCCAGCCGATATCGAGATTTGGTGGACTATTGCATTATGTCTGTCACACGTTAGTGACATCCGATCGATTTATGACCTTGGATGTGCTGAATGCAAAAATGAATGTGATTTGTAACGGTGCAGCTGTTCAAACAGACAATTGATCGTGCAAAATGCAATGGATGATCTATTGTGTACATCCAAATCTGTGTAAATTCTGTAAACCACTTTTATACAACAATGCCTCAAAGTCCAAAGACTAAAAAGATTATACCGTTCTAGAACCGGGGGCTCTAAAACTGAAAACGGTAGCATTTCAGGTGGTTCTATTGCCAGCGCTATAGTCCCCTTCGTCAAAACATTGGCACCTAAATTATTAGGCTCGGTATTGCTTCCACCGGGTCTTGCTGCAGCTTCTGGAGCTCTCAATGAGTCACATATAAAGCGGTGATGGGAAATGGCATCTAACGCCGTCAAAAACGTGCTAGCATAACCTCATCTGCTGGATATTCCAGAGCCAACCGTGGCAGACTACAAAGTGGCCAGGGCAACCGAACACGTAAAAAATAATAGCATCCTATGTAATATACAGAAAAAAAATGCACGTACCAATAGGATAATGATGACGACGCAGCAGAAAAAAAAAATATTCCTAAGACGGTTCAACATAAGCGACCGATATCCATTAAACTTAACTCGGCAGCATGAACAGGACCTGGTAAGCTTATGCTGATTCACAGGCAGGCTACTTCGGTGACGAAACATGCCGCTGCTCACAAAGGACTTGTTCTCAAATTGTATGTGTCTCAACTTTCAAAACAAGTAGGATTTCTCGAATCACTGTTAGCTGGTCTCGCTGAAACTCTTCTTGCAGGAATTATTGGTAATTTTATGGGTGGAAGAGGACTTCGGCTTCCTGGACCAAAGCGTGGAAGATTTATCTTCAGCAAGGAAGTTGCTCGGAAAGGCATTTCCCACAGGAGACTTGTCGAGAAAAAAAAAAGAAATTAGCGACTGCAACGTTGTTGACAAGCGTCTTTGAGACGTCACGAACGAGGCAATCGATGGAGACGTTACAGTCTCCCCATCTTACATTGATATAGATAGAGAGTTATTACCAAGCGTGAGGAATTTTAGAGGTGTGTTTTCCAAAGACCAACTGCCAGATCAAGTCCACCACGACGAGAGCTGTGCGATTAATCTTCCAAATTATTATGAGGGATCCGGAACTCACTGTACAACAGTGCAAAGTGGAGTACTTTGATTCCTTTTGTTTACCTCCTCCAGATGAAGTGATACGATACTTAAAGCCGCTGCAATCGATAAAGTCGATCACAGTAACGCTGTGCACGACAAGGTCGATCAAAACAATGTTTTCACGCGAGGTGCAGTATATAATTCCTTACAGATTCAGGATGTCAATGACAACACCTGCGAATGGTACTGTTTTTTTTTTATATCCAGCAGAGATACAGAGGAACATCCCCTGTCGCAGCAATCGTATCTCTGGCCACGCTGTGATTGGAAACATCGTTTCCTGCAGCTGCATCGTCGTTGTTTGGATAGGTAAACTATAATAAAAAAACAATCCAATCACGGACTCGTTGGCGTCACAAGTATAACACTAGAACGGGTAGTTAAAACCCCACAGATCAAGTAGTTCTGCTAGGTATGTGACGCCAAAAAATCTCAGATTGTGACGGGTTGAGCAGCAGTTCCTCTTCGTGTGTTGCAGGAAGCATAGTTGTAGTTTGCCGTCCGCGACTTCATGTACCTTTTCTGTATACAACTCATTGCAGACACTACGATCTGGAAAACAGCTGTAAAGACCTACGGATAGTTCGAAATCTGTGTGTGGGAGATTGTAAACATTGTGGTGAGCATTAGATCATAGGTGATGATATTGGCATCCATACACTTATCGGAAAACTTCCAAGACCAAGCGGAGGATGGACATTACCGAGATATAAATATTTCGGACCATGGAAAAGGATCAATCTCTGCCTGGTCAGGAGCCTTATAACGTTGTGGATGCCATTGCCGTGCAGCATGATATCTGTTACAGAGATCATCCAGATGATAAGGCAGGATATGATAAAATCATGCTGAAGGACTTAAGGGAACTCAAACCTAAAAATTTCAGGGAACGAGTGGACCGCGCTCTGGTACGTAGGATCATTTCAAGTATCTGCTGACAGTTATCGATGTCTTAAGCAAATACGCCTGGGTGGTTCCTCTGAAAAATAAAAAGGAAACTATCGTTGAGTTTTTTTAACAGCGTTGTAGGTCCACGAAAACCCCCAAAATTATGGGTCGATCACAGCAGCGAATTTTGCAACAAAGAAGTATCAAACTGGCGTCCAAAAATAACATCGACATGTACAGCACTCAAAATCAAATCAAAGCAGCTGTCGTGAAGAGATTTAATAGGACTTTAAAACATCGCGTGTGAAAAAGATTCATCATCGATAACACAAACCGATACTTAGATTTTTTACCAGAGATCGTTGACCAGTATAATCAAGCATGGCATCGAAGCATTAAAATGTCTCCAGCAGAAGCTTCACACGGTGAACATAAACAGGAGGTCACAGAGGTCTTATATTTAGACATAATTGTAAGGTATGTGACCGCGTGAAAATCAGCAGAGAAAAAAGCACGTTCGAAAAAGTATATACACTCCATTGGGCTGAGGAAGTCTTTACAGTAGATTAAGCCAAGAAAACTATCCCAGTTACCTACACGATTCAAGATGCTTCAGGAGAACTCATTCAAGGTTCTTCTTCTGAACAAGAATTTCAGAAAACGAGCCAGAACGTGTTCAGAATCAAAAACGTCCTCTCGACCAAAGGCAAAATATCTCTCGTCAAAGGGTTTTGTTATCCTGACAGATTTATCTAGTCAATTCCGACGGCGGCGCTGATATCCCTTGGGAACTGAGCGCGTAAGGCATTAATTCCTCGGTAATAATTCTGTCGCACGCTTCTGACACCTTTTTACCAGAGACTGGTTTACACTTCGCTGCATATTCTGGAAGTCCCATCACCTCAAAAATACGCTAAAACACATAGCCAGATTTGATCAATTTCCGACGACCTGGAAGCGACACTCTCGTCACCAAGTTAAGAAACTGACAAAACTGATCTCACTGGGATGCTGATAAATTAAATCGCTATAACTTATTCTGGACACGGTACTGCTGCTGATATCTTTGTGCTGGTCTCTGATGACTGTGACGCCGTCTTCTTCATTGGTCATTCTTGCACTCATCTATGTCCACCTCAGAAAATATCATCTCTGGGATATAACTCAAAAACTTGATTCACAAAAAGCCACATACTCATCAAAATGTTTCCAAATATCCTGGTAGTCATATTGCGGAGTTCACTATGCTGCGGTCAATTTTGTTGTAGACAATAAGGCTGCCTGCCGCGGCGACGACTCTGTGACACACGGTGTCTGACCATAATTCTCTCAATAACATCAGCGGAGACAGCCGCATATAAGGAGATGACGTCTCTCGAACATCATCATTTTATACTATTCTGTAAACCAGGGGTCTCAAACTCAAACCACCTTGAGGGCCGCATGAGGGCATTTTCGATGGCCCAAGGGCCGCACCACCTATATTATCTCTCATAACACCTTGTGACTTTAATCATTTTGCGGGCCACAAGATCCAGCTTGGCGGGCCTCATGCGGACCGCGGGACGTGTGTTTGAGACCCCTGCTGTAAACTCTAATACATTCATTCACAATGAGTCAGAACTCTCTCTCTCTTTTTATATCTTCACCACATGTCCCACAACCTCCTTATATCACTATGCCATTTTTGCTGCGTTTTGATACATTTGTCTACGTTGGAGTGACCCCCCTGAAAAATGTGCCGCAAAACCACCATTTTCCCTTTTTTTCCCCTCTGCGCTTAACCACTTGAACTTAAGACATATTTTCTCTGCGCTTAAGTGACCCCCCTGAAAAACGGGCCCTGAACGTCCATTTCCCGCTTTTTATTCCCTGCGTTTGTCCACATGAATAGAAAACACAATTTACTACGTTGCAGTGACACCCCAGTCCTCGTAAAAGTGGCCCAGATCCCCATTTTCTCGTACTGCTTGTATGTATGTATGTATGTATGTATGTATGTATGTATGTAATGTTCATAATTCTATTTGTATGTAATATACAGGTAGATTTAAGTCTTTAATACGTCTATAATTAGTTTTCTTATGGGTCCTGTCTTGACATATTGCACTAAAATATTTTTCTCCTGCCACAAAGCAGGCAAAATGGGACCTTTTATCACATGCCTTTTGAACGCAAAATCTCATGTTAACCATACATTGCGATGGTGCGTACGATACTGCATACTTTGTTGCATGATACGGCTTTTTATTGCAATTTATTTTCCATATTTTTCTTATGCCAAACTTTCAGTGCAAGTCATTTAATTTTTTCATATTTCCTAAACGGTTCTATTAACTTCGTTTATCTTTTATTTCTATAAATATCGGGTATGTTCGTTATATTGTACCCAAACCAAAAAGCCACCGGCAAGAAATTCTTTTCAAGTAAATTGCCAAGTCTGTCTATTACATTTCAAACAACTATATGCATAAAGCCACCTAGGGGTAATTCTTTTCTTGGTAAATTTCCAAGTCTGTTCAATTAGTATGATTCCTTTTTGATTGTAAATTGGGTACATTTAATCCTCACTCTTTTTTATTATCATACATTGTGTCCCGCCTAAAGTAATGAACTACACCCCAAACATCCCCCTCGACATTTGTAATTAATTTTTCAAATTCGCTTAATTGCACCTTATTAGAGTCCATGCTATTTATCACACACAAAAATCTTCTTAGCCAGAACACCTGCTTTCAGTGAATTCAGTCTTGCATTTAATTTTATCCATTATCGTAAAATGTGAAGCCCATTTGGGAATGGATTTAGAAAAGCCAAAGAAAGCAGTTTTGTGGATAAGAAGTTTATTTATAATGTGATTGAACAATGAATGACTCAGTTACTTTACTCCTGCGCATAAAATCCAGCAATAGATTCAGTAGTCATGAGAACAGAATTAAACAACTGCAAGAAGGAAATGACATCGTCCCTGTGTAGACCTAATCAGAATATGTACCTTCAACGAGTAATCAACGTAAGTAACTTGTAAACAAATATGATTGATTAATGGTTCTATTACCATTGAATGATCAAAGTATAGAATTTGTACAAAAATAAGAATAAGAAATACGTTTCATTCACAAGTAAGATGCATGTATTATTGTATTGTACTCACATGGCTACAGTGTTGATTTCACTCGTATAACGATAATTAATAATATTAATAATATTAGGTCATATGTATCTCGTGGTGTCCAATTAACCAACACGATATTTCTAGTTCCACGGCTCTCGTGGCATGGTCAAGGAATCATCAGTGATGTCCCGACCCTACCAGGCTCTGAAGAATCCCATGAGCTCCTCATTACTACTTACAGAAAAGTTGTTAGCGAAGCTTTCGTCCCTCACTGACAGTAAACCAATGCCTTTCACCGAGTCACCACTGACCCCAGTATCGGGGTGACACTAAACTGCTCAGAACTCCACGACTCCCCATCACAATGCAGCTAAGATAGAATAAATGAGTCATCGGAACTATTGTACGAGATTATTATTATTATTATTATTATTATTATTATTATTATTATAACCAAGTGTGTACATGAATCTGTGTTGGACAAGAGTAATCTAACTGAATAATAAGAACTAGAACACTACTCATCCTTTAATATATGCAAAGTTTAATTGAATTTAATTTGCCTTTTCAGTTATGATAATGGCTAGCTTGAAAAGGACTATAGTCTATCTAATAGCATGCCGTTATATGACATAAGTCTGTCAACAAAATTTAAAATAAATTCCAACACATCCAATATACAACACTGTTCTATCCATTAAAACAGACAGTAAGAAAGAATTAAATTTTATATTTCCCATACCTCCACGGCTGAAGACTGCAGCTGTAAAATGGACAGCTTCCCGACAAAATTCTTTGTATGATGAGACAGCGAGAATTTGCTCCATAAGTACCCAGGTTGTGGCGACTCTATTCTCTATTTATACTCTTTAATCTGCATTTGCCTTAGTGGTAAGCTGCTATTTCCCTTGCTGAATATGCATGGCTTGTGTATCATAGATTCATATTTTCTAAGTATTTGCAGTTTTCTCTCATTGATATGAACACCAGCTTCTTCTCTTTAGAGGGAAAATGCAACTCAATTTTATCCGGACATGAAAGTTTCGGGTTTCCCCTTGGGTAAGTCAAGTGAAACCGGTACAGATGCATTATTATCAACATGTTATTTATACCGTATTCGACTTGCACTGGAGACGGGACTGAATATGAATATATGTGGTATTTGTCTTACTCTTTTAATACAAATCATAAGCATCTAATCCATCATAAGTATAGTTGTTTTACTTGATCTTCCGGTACTGATACCAACTAAGTATTTGCATCGAACCAAGTCTAAAGGCAAGTCTCTAATGTCCACCTAACAGCAAGTCTAAAGGCCAGTCTCAAATGTATCCAACAGTCAGTATGTATATATCAAGATTATACTATGACTGCACACGTACGATTCTTTTATCTTAACCTTTCTTTCCGGAATAATTTTTTTTCACCGGCTGCGTCTATTGTGTTATTCCACTTATTTGACACATGCGTTGTATTTTTACTTGATGTTCAGTGCTTTTTTTTGTGCTCATTTTTGGATGTTAAGAAGTACCTCAGAAACAGTTTATCCCTGTTTCTGTATTATAAACATCACGAACAAAAACTTGTTTCTCGTTCTCATTATGACGAAATGGATCTCACGGATGTTTTCAAGGCACTTTAATTTGTGGAATCTCACGCCAGTAATATCCTTTTTCAGTTCTAGTACTATACAGCATACAGACAAGGTCCTTACAAACTCATGACAGCAATATTTTTTTCAGTTTTTGATGATTTGTGACTCTTGGGAGGTAACTCAGAAACAGTTTATCTCTGTTTCTGTATTATGAACAGAACTTGTTTCTCGTTCTCAGCATCACGAAATGGATCTCACGGATGCTTTCAAGGTACATTAAAATATTGTCTGCAAATATTCCTTCCTCAGTTTTGGTACTATACAGTCAATGATATGGGATTTGTGGAATCTCACCCCAGTAATATCCTACAAACAGGGTTCCTGGAAACTCGTGCCAGTAATATCCTTTTTCAGTTCTTGTACTAAACATTATACAATCAGGATTCCTAGAAATCCATGCCAGTAATATCCTTTACTCACTTATAGTGCCATACAGCCTACTGTCACGGATTTATGGACTCGCGCGACAGTAATATCTCTTTTCCAGTTCTAGTACTATATGTCTACAAACTCGTGTTCTAGGAATCTCACGCCATTATTATCCCATTCCCCAGTTCTAATACTGTAGGTCTACTTTCACGGGTTTCTGGAATCTCTCGACAGTCATATCTCTTTTCTCACTTCTGTTACTTTAAAATGTAAAGTCTCAAATTCCTGGAATCCCATGTCAATAAAATCCTTTTCTAAGTTCTAGTGTCATATACTATACTATCACAGGTTCCAAAATTCTCGTGAAAGTGAATGGAATATATCTTCCTCAGTTCTAGCGCTATACAATCTAGGACCAGAGATTCCTAATACATCTTTCTGACAGAACGTTCATATTCGTTCCCATGGTATCTTATTTTAACGGTCTACAAATATATATTTAGCAATCAAAGATCTCGTGTTCCATTTAACAGCATGCGAAACAGTGTTTCTGGAATACTACTTAAATCAGTTCTTGCTTGAAATCCCCAATGTACGTTTCTAATTTCCTCTAATATGGTAGTTAATAAGCAGTTCATTCAATTATCGTTTCTTTGGATACATTCCTTGGGATAAGTTTCTTGTGAGGTTTTGCAGCATCTGGATTTTTAAAATCTGTTCTCAGGGCGCAAATGTACTTTAGGTTCGAGAGGGTTTCTGGCTTGCTGCCAAAACTTGAATATACAAACGTGTTTGTCACTTTTCTGGTAATATTTACCCAGTTGTGACATATCGTCTATTAGATTTTTACCACAGGAAATCTAAAGCTATCGGAACCATCTTATGACTAGAGGGTTAGCATGCATGCATACATGTAGCATTTGTAGTATTTACCACTTGAAGAATGGACTGACTAAAGGATAAATGGATGGATGAACTCTGCAGTTTTACAAAAATGAAATCTCATTTCCATCGGTTTTGACAACTTTAGTTAAGCATCAGTCAACAGCCAAACAACAATCCATCTTTGCATAAGTTCCTCTGATTTGGAACCAAACTAAACATATAATAGCTAGTGAAAAAATAAACA